>CAUYQG010177513.1:0-18968 GCA_963574415.1 Tarsius wallacei
GTGAGTGGATTGCCTGAGCCCGCGGGTTCGAGACCCGCCTGGGCAAGCAAGACCTCATCTCTACAATAAATCAAAAAATCAGCCGGGCATGGTAGCGCATGCCTGTAATTCCGGCTACTCGGAAGGCTGAGGCGGAAGGATTGCCAGAGACCAGCAGGTCAAGGCTGCGGTGGCCGGGAGCGGCCACTGCACTCCAGTCTGGGCGACAGAGTGAGACTCCAACTCAAAAAAAAATAAAAAAATAAAAAAATAAAAATAAATAAATAAATTTGAATGTTTTTAAAAAAGAATGTAATAGTATTGTGATCAGGGGATACTCCTTAAAGTTTGGAAGCGACAAAGAAATATTAAATATTTTTATTGCAGAGTGAAAATGTATAGTATGTGTTACTACCTCTAAAAACAAAAGTTAGTTTCCCTCTTCTGGAAGTTAAATTCCTGAGTATGGGGACCATGTCAGAATAATACACACTATTGTGCTTCATAGATATTGGAGAATGATGGATAAACTAGATTATGATCTCTTTGAGGGAGAGATTCTGAGCATGCCTCTAGTAAGTGGTAGGCAGGTGATGAATTCAGCAAACATTTGTTGAGTACTTATTATATACTTGGCATTGTAGGAAGAGAAACAAAGAGCTTATCCCAAGGACACTGTTCAATCACAGGAGACATTTGTTCATACATTTGATATATCTTGCTAATCTCTGGGAGGTGATGCTTCAAAGGACAGAAATGACACTTTGGGGACATCTTCCTTGATTGTATTTATAAGAGACAGAATGGTGATCTTAATAGACTGCAGACCTCATCTAATAGGATATTATTTTCAGTTATGTTCATGCTGTGTATGTATCGCTGGAATCCTAATAAATGGCAAATGGGTCCAAGAATTAGTACATATGTAAGTGGCATTGTTGGAAAAGATTATTTATTTGACGTGAAGTTTGTGTTCATTTAACAAATACTGCTTAGCCGGGCTCAATGGCTCAGCCTGTAATCCCAGCACTTTGGGAGGCCGAGGTGAGTGGATTGTCTCAGCCCCAGGGTTCGAGACCAGCCCTGGCAACTTGGTGAGACCTCCTTTCTACAATAAAAATTTAAAAAAATTAGCCAGGCAGGGTAGCAGGCGCCTGTAGTTCCGGCTACTTGGAAGGCCAAGGCGGAAGGATCACCGGAGCCCAGCAGGTCGACTCTGGGGTGGCCGTGAGTGTGCCACTGCACTCCAGCCTGGGCAACAGAGTAAGACTCCAATTTAAAAAAAAACAAAAAACAAAAAAACCAAAACAAATACTGCTTCACACAAGTTATCTCACCGCAACCCTGTGATTAAATACAATTCTTCTCCTTGTTTTAGAGTTGAGGAAATGGAGACTCGGAGACATTAATTTCCTAGAATCATACTTGAATTAGGTGATAGGACTGGGATGTTGGCCAAAGTGGTCTCACTCTAAAACCCATGATCTTAACTATGTTCTAAAACCCTGTGCTGTGCTGCTTTGCATACTTTTTCCACTGCAGGTTTTTCTGTGTGCTTTTCATTTTTAAAAGGAAGGTAGTTCATTTTCTCTTGAGAATCTTACATCAGCTGATGTAAGCTAAATACTATGTCTAAACTTTGTAAGTACTGTGATGAAAACTTAGCTGCCAAATGAGGAGAAGATCGAGCTTAAACGCTCAGTTGTCAGGGTGAAACAATAGTGCAGGGTGCCTTCTGTACTGTTAGCGACAAGCTTTTAGCTCTAATAAATCACAAGGCTCTAACTGAAGACTTAGGAGGAAGCGCATTCTGTTACTAATGGATCATCCTGCAGGAACATAAACAATATATAAAAATAAGTGAAGTCCTTGATTATTCTTCTGTCTTTCTTCACAATTCATCATTATTCCATTATTAACATACCCTTAAGACAGTTGGTTTTAATTTGTGTCCTTGTGGAATTTCTATTGGATCACTGGGGTTTTGTTTTATTGTTAAATAAGTACCCCGAAATAAGTACGTTTATCTAATTGAGTGAAAAACTTCAGCTGTTTGGCCAATATGTGGAATCAAAGCACAACACGTGAGCTTTCTTTTTGTTACACATGAAATGCTGATAACGATTTAGCCTTTTTGGTGTAGATTTAGCCCTTTGGTGTAGAATGGTGGTTGGTAAGCTTTTGTTAGCAGCCTTTCCCTAAAGGATGCAGCTGCCCTTAGATACCTCGTTGGACTCTCAGATTTCTTTTCCCATACAAACTTAGAACAGTAATCAGGATGCTTGGAGTACGACTCAACTAACTTCTTAGGAAAAGAACCAGGTGGGTAAGAAGAAAGGAAGTCATCCAACATTCACTTGTCTCACTAATAACTTGGAATTTGAAGTATGTAGTCGTCTTGTTTATATTTTAGGAAAATATATATGTAGCCTATGTTCTGTAGCCTTGTATGTATCTGGAAGTTAAAATATGTGTGTATGCATGCTTGAAAGCTTAAATTCCTGTACTAAATATAGGCCAGCCGACTTCAGGGTTGCATGTTGTATATTAGCCCACGTATGTGCCTGGTGTTGAGATAAGCTGAGATAATCCTTTCTACATACACTCACACACATATGACCTGACTACTCACATACTTCATATCATGTTCTCTCCTTGTACCCAAGAAAGTGGCACATATCCATTGTTTACATGTATGATGGTACTCTGCATATATTTATACACTTCCTATGCATAGTATTTATTTTTATATTTGCAGAGATATATACACAATGATGTAGATGTGAAAATACAAATGTAAAAATATACATCTATGCCAACCACAGAAAATAGAATCTTTACATATCCCAACATCTCCGCCACCACCACACACATTTAAAGCTGAAAATTCCAGTTACAGGGCATTATTTTTTTGTGTGTGGTGGTGGTGGTGTTTTGGCAAAAACCCAGACTCGTTCATTTCCTCATTCCCTTGTTTACCCTGGTTTATTTCTACTCTTTGTAGAGAAACAAGTGATGGGTTTGGTGCTGTTTCTCCAAAGCGGGGCTGGGGGTGGGGGGAGTGGGCTGGATATTGCAGGCCCAGCCCAAGAGGGTCAAGTAGGCTTTGGGGCAAGACAGGAAGAGACGTGTGAGCTCCCACTATACGCATCTCTCTGTGCTCCAGCTGAAATGTCAGCTTTTCACGTAACTCCGCAATCCACGTATACAGGTACCTTTTTTCAGTGATGCAGACCCTTGAAAAAACAGGGACCTGGGTTTTTTACTCAGACAGTCAAAACTTCATTTAACTAGGAGAAAGTAGATTGCATCTGAGTCCTCATTTTAAAGGCCAGGAAAGACCGACTGTGTCATGACAAATGAACATCCTACTAAAAATGGAAACATCTCAGCCCATTTTGCACACATTTCCAGCATCACGAGATTGAATAGTATTTGAAAATGCTGTTCAATAGAGAAGAGATAGCAGGCAAGATTTCTCAAACCCTGTCCCTATTTCCCCCATCCCCAACTCCATCCTCCACCTAAAACTGCTACTCCTACTAGAAAAATAAAATAATCTCACATCATCTGTGCTGGCAGGATGCATAAGCAGAAGTCATCTCAGAACATATAAAACCTGGTGAGTGACTTAAGAACAGGGACCACCCATCTCCAACTTATTCCTTGGTGCAATGTGAAATACTTTGGCAATGATGTGAAGGAATTAATTGCTGCTAATATCTGGAACTCCTGAACTGGGTAAAGGCTTTGAAAACCTGGACCCACGAAATAACATGTGGTGTGATAAAATTGGAAACTAACCAAGAGCTATGGCTTAATTTTAACATCAGAAGACTTTGAGCAGGTAGGGATCATGTCGAAATGGCTGTTGATGGGTGTTTGCACTGGGCATTCCTTAAGCAGTCCTTCCTGAGTCCTTTTACATGCTGCAAAGTGCATTCTGGTTCTTCGGCAGTCATCAGGAAGTGTCACTGTCACATTCGTTGACACCCGTGTCAGGCCTACTGTAGCGCCTCCCTCTAGAGAAAGGTGTTGGCAGGGAATCCTGCAGCCAGACAGCCAATAGAGAGCAAACATGCCCTGCTTCTTCTGTTTGCAATCTGCCCTGTCAGAGAGGGGATGAGAAGACCTTCCTAAATCCAACTGCAACTTAGAGAGTGATCTTAGATGCAGCTTGGCAAGGGAACACACAGAATAGTTCAGAGAGGGATATAATAAAATTGTTGTGGTTCAGGCAAATATCCTCATTCCTCTGGTTTGGAACCCACATGGGAAACATTTCTTTTTGTTGTTGTTTCTAGCAAGTCTTAATAGCAGGCAATGTATTTCCCACCAGCATCCAACATTTGCACCTCATCTAAGTTGCATGTGTGTGTGTTGAGGGTGGGGGGTGTTGTTGTTGGCTTGAAAAAATTTTTTCCTAATTATATCTTTAAAAAAAAAAAGCAAAACTTGTACCTCTGCATCAGCACTTATAGCTATGTGCCTGCATTGTAAAGGCCTCCAAATCTCAGGAGTTGCTTTGCTACTGCTCAAATATCTTGAAACTAAAGTCTAAAAGGGTCTTTCTCTATTGACATTAGCACATTACAAGCTGGCTTCAATGTTCAGATGCAGGACCAAGAGAAAGAGAGAGAGTGCTCCTACCTCCTAATGTTGTCACATCAGACTCAGGACTCAGGTAATATGGATATTCAAGGCCTGCCTTCAACTGCGGAAGAAATCAAATGTTTGTAAGATGGTTCCTTTTGTGCTATTTTTCTTTCCTTAGTTTTATTTTTTGAGTTGGAGTCCCACTCTGTTTCCCAGACTGGAGTGCAGTGGCACAATCATGGCTCACTGCAGCCTCGACTGCCTAGTCTCAGGTGATCCTTCTGGCTCAGCTTCCCAAGTAGCTGGGATTACAGGCACACGTCACCCACACTCAGCTAACTTTTTTTATTTTTTATTTTTTATTTTTAGACATGAGTTCTTGCTGTGTTGCCTAGGCTGGTCTTGATCTCCTGGGCTCAAGCGATCCTCGTGCCTCGGCCTCCCAAAGTGCTGGCCTCTTTCCTCCATCTTAAAAGGGATCTGCATTATAGAAATTTATTATTCCAAATATAGAAATACACTGTGTATTAGGCACATCTTGCATTCATCTTTGTAACAGGGGACTAGGACTGTCACCGAACTCTATTAACATTGATACTATGTATCAAAGAAGTCCTAGAATGGCACAGTGCTGTATTTCCTTGGAAAGGCAAGTCAACATTATTAAGAAAGGAGAAATAGAAGCATCTAGATTTTAAAAATTTTAGCAACAGTCATTGTGCCTCAAGATTGTCTTCCCAGGACCTGGGCTTAATAAGTTCTTGGCCAATCTCAGGACACGGGCGTGTTTAGTGGTAGCAGATTTTTGTTTCCTTTCCAGTGTCTTCTTTCCTTTCCGTTGCTGAGCTAAGTGACACTTGCTGGCAAGTGTTTGATCGATATGTTCTTAAAAGGAGCCCCTGGAGAACACTAAAGTACTCTGGTCAGTTGGCCTCTAACTGGTGGCTAGGTCAGGTTTCGTCCTTCATTTATGCAGCAAACAGCTTCCTGAGTGCCTGACTCTGAGCATCTGACTCTGGCCCAGGTCACAAGGTTGGCTTGTGATGAAGAATTATTTGCATTGGGTATGGGAAAGAGAGTTTGGGCTTACAGCACAGTTTCATGTTCTCAGATCCCTCCCGACCTGTCCGTTCCTAGTTCCTCTAGTGACCTGCCGCTTACTGGAATGCTTCTGTGTTATACCTGGGTGTTTATACTCTAAATAAGAACTTTACCAGTAAGAGGAAAGAGGCTGGATTGGCTTTTCTTTTCCACAGTTGAGTGTGTCTTTCATAGGCCACCAGAGAATTCCTAAGTTCATGAACCCGTGGTATTCTTTTCCCCTTTCCTCCATGATTAATGTCCCACACAGGCTTATCTCAAAAGTTGTGCAGTAAAATGTTAGAGATGATTCTGCATGGTATGGCTCCTGGTCTCCCCTTACTCCCAGCTCCCCAAATTTTCAGCCTCTTGATTCTTTCTAAGGTCAAGACTAGGTTGAACCACTTTTTCCTTGTGAAGGAACGCTTGCTTATTTCAGATTTAAAGACATTTCAGCTCAGGGGCTCCTGTTACAGAAAAATGAAGTGAGAAGTGGCCTGAAGGCTGCCCTGTCCTTGTTTCTTTTGTTATGATCTGGTTGTTAAGGGTAGAGTGGGGTGAAAACCAGGGCAAGAGCCCATTGAGCCCTGGAGTTGATAACCTTGGCTTGGGGAAGCTTGTGTATATATTGCCATGACTCTTCTGGAATACCAACACACACTGCCACCCAGACCCATCCCATCATAACCTTTAAAGCAAATGTGTATTCCATGCCAAGAGAGAAGCTGCTACTCTCAACTGTTTCCCAGGGCTCAGGCTCCTCTGGTTCTCTGGCATGTTAGGACTTGCTTTCTGTTTTTTCCATTGTACTCCTCCCAGCTCAGCACAGGGGCCCCACCTCTCACTGGATTGGGGTATGTGACCCTGGAGCCCAGACAGCCTTGCACATAAATCTTCCTGGTCCACCTGCAAATCGTCTGTCAGCGGCTGCCCTGCTTCCCTGCTGGATGAGCTATCCCCACACGTTCGTAAGACAAGCCCAAAGCCTCCATGGACCAATGGAAATCTAGACTGGCCCCCTTCCGTCTCCAGGCCTCCTTCTGTCATGCCCTGTATCATTACCTGCCATGCCCAGCCCTGCGCTACTTGGTAATTTCATGAAGCTCAAACTAGTGGTGACAAGCAAACCATATCATAACTGCAGCCAGTTGCCATCAGAATATCCTTCTGAACAGATGCTCTTTTTTTGACAAGTATTATGAACTGAATGTGTCTTTCCAAAATCCTGTGTTGAAGTGCCAGCCCCCAATGTGATGGTACTAGGAGGTGGGGCCTTTGGGGGGTGACCAGGCTTAGATGAGATCATGAGGGTGGAGCCCCCACAGTGGGGATTAATGCCTTTATGAGAAGAGACAGCGGTACCAGACACTCTGTATATGAGGTCTGACAATTAGGCTTGTGGACCGTCCTAGAAAAAGTGCTACAAACCTCATTGCTGCATATCCCTATGGTCACCTTAGAAGTATTTCCCTCGGGACACTGTGCGCTGGCACCAGTGCCTAGTCCACCCATCAAAGCAATTTTGGAGCTCTTTTTCTGGAATAGCCATCTGAGCCATCCTCATTATTTGTTGAGGACTGACAAGTTTGTGACCTTGCTACCATGTGCTTATGTTGGAGCACTATACAAATAACTGTATTGGAACTCCCTTCCTATTCACCTGATCTGGCCCCCAGTGAACTTTTTCTTTACCTGAAGATAAAGCAAATATTGAAGGGAAGACATTTGATGACATTCAAGTCATCAAGGGTAATCTGATGATGGCTCTGATGGCCATTCCAGAAAAAGAGTTCCAAAATTGCTTTGATGGGTGGACTAGGCACTGGCATTCGTTTGTAGCTTCCCAAGGGAAGTACTTCAAAGGTGATCGTAGTGATATTCAGCAGTGAGGTATGTAGCACTTTTTCTAGGGTGAGTTCGAGAACTTAATTGTCAGACCTTGTAAGAGGAAGTGACAGAGAAGCTCTCTCTGCCATATATGGATAACAGAAAGCTGACCATCTGCAAGCGAGTAAGGAGGGCCTCACCAAACACTGAAGCTGCTGACATCTTGATCTTGGACTTTCTGGCTTACAGAACGCTGAGAAATAGATTGTTGTTTAAACCACCCGGTATATGGCATTCTTGTCAGAGTTGCTGGAGCTAGCAAGACTTGCCCCAAAGTAGGAGACAGATCAATGTAGGGAGCTAGGCAGGCCCTGAAGCGTCTGATGGACTTGAAGCAGAAACGAATGATATCCATAAAGTATCTGTCCTTTTCTAGACTCAGAAGCAGATTTTTCCAGTATGACAAATAATGGTATACCATGTGAGGGTACATGCATAAGCAATTAACACCTTAAAGTCTCTTCTACTTGCTAGGCACTATATTCAATAAAAATGCCTAGTGGGCCGGGTGCAGGGCTCAAACCTGTAATCCCAGCACTTTGGGGGGCCAAGGCGAGAGGATTGCCTGAGCCCGCAGGTTCAAGACCAGCCCGGGCAACTTGGTGAGACCTCGTCTCTACAATAAATAAAACATTAGCTGGGCGTGGTAGCACATGCCTGTAATTCCAGCTACTTGGAAGGCTGAGACAGAAGGATCCCTGGAGCCCAGCAGGTTAAGGCTGCGGTGGCCATGAGTATATCTGGGCAACAAAGAGTAAGACTCCAACTCAAAAAACAAACCAACAACAAGAAAAAATGCATAGTGCCACTCAAGAGGATGGATTTGATCTGCTTATTCTGTTTATTTAGCTGGGTGACCTTGGGCAAGTTAATCCACTGGAATCATCTGTAAAAATAGCATAAGGTAATTACCAAGGGCTGTTGTAAGGATCAAAAAAGTATCAGATAAAGTCCCATTTTGCACAATTGCCTGGAAATTATACATAAGTAAGCCATCAGGCAGTGCTGATTATTGTTATGCTATTGGTTTATTGGGAAAAACAGGATCCTCAAATGAGGAAAGATCAACCATGGGAAGCAGAATGTGAGTGGCATGGGTTGAGAGTCCTAGGAAACCCAGGAAAAGAAAAGCTTGCGGCGGCTTCAAAGAGGCTGACATTGTGCTAGGACTGGAAAAATGAGCAGAACTTAGATAATTTGATCTGCGAGAGTTCACATTTTTCTTCAGTTTGAGGGAGGGTGTAGCAGAAAGAGGACTGAGCTAGGGATTAGAAGAAATGGTCTCATTGTTTCCTACTCTTACTCAGCTTGAACATGGGCAAACCACTGAGCCTTGGTTTTCTTGATTGTTAAAGTGGAATGGGGAATACCCACTCTGCCTCGCTCCCAGGGTTGTTATAAGGTACAAATGAGACAACTCATGTAAAAATAGTAAAATGGAACACAAGAGTAAAGTCACTGTTAGGTCTTTTTTTTTTTGAATTGGAGTCTCACTGTGTCGCCCAGGCTGGAGTGCCGTGGCACACTCACGGCCACTCCAGCGTCCTGCTGGACTCAGGCGATCCTTCTGCCTCAGCCTTCCAAGTTAGCAGACCTACAGGTGCGCGCTGCCATGCCCGACTAATTTTTTTTAACTTATTGCGGAGATGAGGTCTTGCCAAGTTGCCCAGGCTGGTCTTGAACTCGCGGGCTCAGGCAGTCCACTCACCTTGGCCTCCCAAAGTGCTGGGATGACAGGCTGAGCCACTGAGCCCAGCCCACTGTTCGATCTTTAAGAGAGGGTTCCCAAAGAAAGCCCAAGCCGGAGACTATGATTGCCTACCCTCCGTGACACCGAGCTTTTCAAGAGGTGCTGACAGCTATAGTAAGGTCATAGCCTAATGTTACCACATCTATCCTCACAGTGTTGACTACCCAGCCTTCTTCAAGTTTGAAGAATGTTCTTTAGACTCTCCATTGGGCGTCTGGGCCAATATATTAAGCTTTCCAAACAATAGCAGCAACTACAATAATAGTAAACGATACCCACTGCCATTGGTTTACACTCTGCTAAATAGTTTACAAGCCTTATTCTACTTAGTTTTCAAACAATATCACAAAGCAGCTATCATTATCTCCAGTTTAGAGGCAATTAAATTGAGTCGTGGAGAAATAACTTGCCTGGTGTTCTTCAGCTAGCACTTGACTGAGCTGGATTTTACTCAGATTTATTTGACTTCAGCTCTCCACACCATTTGGCTGTTGGTCAAAGAAAAAAATCCGCCCCCCACCCCAGACCTTGTGTCAGGCTCCCCATGTAGGATTAGCCATGAGGATGAGTTAAATGAATAAAATGGTTAGTTAACATCCAGGTTGTTCTTTCCCTTTACTTACAGGTCTGTTATTGGAAAATTTAGCCACGGTATTTACTCAGTCACCACCTCGTGTACCTTTCTTGTTCAGAGACGGCCCACTATGACAATAACAATGATTTCTTGTATTTATCCTGAGCTTTGTATATTCACTGTGTTTCCTGTGAACATCATAATAAATCATTTAAGGAGAATGATTCCTATTTTATTCATGAGGAATGGATGCTGAGGAAAGTTAAGGAACTTGTCCAAATTCCCAGCTAGTAAGTGGAAGAGCCACTTTCTTGATTATTGCCACTATTACTAATAGAAAAAAGTGGCAGGGACTTAGGGCATTTCTTATGTTCTTGTATACTGTACAGTGTGCAGCATGAAACAATGAGAATGTTTTCTGTGAAGAACTTTGGAAAGCAATGGTGTGATCAGAGGTGTTCGATATTTGTGCTTAAGACTATTTCTATGTCATATACATTTAAATAACAAATGAAGCTTACTAGAAAACAAAATGAGAGGTTTATTCTTGAGTAATAAGGCTAGAGGTGAAGGAAAGAAGGATCAGCTATTAATTCTTATCATGGCACAAAGGTTTTTGAATGTCAAATGTTAAACTCTTCTACATTCAATAGGAATTTTGCCATGAATCTTCAGTACCCTGGGGTACATTTCCTGTCAGCTTCATTGTTAAGTATTTTAAATAAAGCTTTCCCTAGCATTCAAAACTCCTTCCGGCCCTTCCTTTTAGGAAGCAGACATAAATAATGTGTGTACCTTGCCTTTGCATTTTTTTTTTTTTTTTAACTTTTCCTAACCATGTGTCCACCCCATCCCCGATCCTCTGAAATGTAAAGCTAAGGTTAAAAAAAGGACTCTGGGGAAGTATGCAAATGACAGAAATGTCTATGGGAAAATTAAGGGAAAAGAAATTCAGCGAGAAAGAGATTCATTGATGTTGTGATGAAACGTTGTCACTGGAGATGATGACAAATTAGAATCCGTTCCCATGGGGACCACGGGCTACCTACTGATCATTTGACCCATGGCTGGATGTTGGCTAGCCTCAGAATTGACCCAAAAGATGACAAGATGATTTTAGCCCTGTTGTCTCATCAGCATTCAGGAACCCCTTAGGGGATGAAGGGAAAAGGATAAAGAAGGATAAAAGATGAAAGCTGAGCTGTGGAAAGAAAAATGTTTTTAATTACGCTGAAGAGGCTTGTGGGCCCACCTGTAGCTTTTTGTTGAGAATGTCCTTTGTTTTCTTCTGTCTGTGGGGATCAGGCAGGATTCAGACCCAGAATCTGTCTGGCCTCTTGCAAGGCTCCATGTTGGTTGGCTTGGTCCTCCGCCGTTCAATGGAGACAGTCAGGACTTCATCTCTCTGTAGGCCATCTTTCCTCTAAGGGGGTTTCTGTCATGCTTGCCGAGCAACCGGGGTGTGGCTGGCCAAAAGACATTTCTCTTAGAGGGAGAAAAAAAATACCCCCTGCAGTAGAGCAGGGGGTGAGGCTTCCACAGCAAGTCACCATCACATTCCTATTCAGCTCAGGTAGTGGGGCTGGGGGAGGCAGGAGCAGCCCCTGGGAGTTAGGAGACTAAAGCTCCACATGCCTCAGTTGCTCCGCTTGTAAAATGGGAAGTTTCCTCTCACTACCCTATGGTGATAGATAAGTTGATGAGGTGAAATTCCTGAGGAAAATGTTGAATTCTGAAATTCACTTCCTGAAGAATAGGAGCAATGCAGCCACTCCGTTCTCTTGCCTGGTTACTAACAAATGAATAAAACACCCTTGAGTAATCCGAAAAATGTAAACTGGTTTGATGTAACTTACACTACAGAGTGATCAGGTAACATTGGCTAGGCATTGGGGTTTTCTTTAAAGAATTTCACTGGATCAAATGTGGTCCTATCCCTTTTTTTATATGTTGGTAGTAAGATTCAACTATTCTAAACTTCCTCAAAGTATTTGGTTGTCATAGGAAGAATTTAAAATGAAATTAATTTTTAAAAATTTAATTCTTATTATAAAGTCATGAGACTGTCCATGTTGTGTGGTATGCTGCCAAGAATTTCACAGCATTTGTTAAAATGGATTTAAAAAGAAATGAGGGAAAGGGTTGATCTCTGTGTGTTACAAAGAGAAGCGGTGTTGTATGAATGTTGAAGGCTTGGTTGGGCTCTCAAGTCAGACTGCTGGGTTTGGATCTCAGCCCTACCATTTACTTGCTTTGTGACCTTGAGCAAATTACTTACCCTTTAGTGGCGTCCACTTCTGGAAAATGGAAATGTGTACCTGATGTGAGGTGCGTAGACTGTGCTCTGTATATAGTTAGCTCTCAGCATATGTTGGCATTTTTTTTTCTCTATGAGGCAAGATAGGATGTCACTTTATGAAAAATTAGGGAATATCTGACTGACAGGTGTGAATCCAAGTGGAGAGAGCATACATTTAAGACCTTTTGTTAAGTGTGATGAGTGCCTGGACACTTTATTCAAGGTACTATCTTTGGTGCTGAAGAATACAGCTTGAGGCCAACCCTAACCAGGAAATCAAAGATAGACTTTCCCCTCTCCCTGCAACACACACTTCTACCAGGGTCCCTGTCCCATCAGCCAGTCACACCCCTATCCCTCACCTTCTAGGAACACTCAGTTTCATAGCCAGCCCAGGTTGGGGGGGCCTTCTAACACTCTGCTCTGTGCCTTGTCTAATTACATTAACAGGAATTCTCAGCCTGTGTGATTTGTCATATCTTAGTATTCCAAGCCACCATCGAAGCTTCTTTTAGGTTTGGTTCGTCTGAGGCACCACAGAAGTGAGCATACGGATCTTGAGTCTGAATAAGTGAATGGTTCTTTCACTTTTTTGGTGGCTTTAGGCTAGTCACTTCTTGATATAAAATGAGAATACTTGCACCGTAGGGTGCTGGTGCCTGGTATATGGTAAGTACTTCTGTAGGGCAGCTATTAACATTTTCTGAAGAATGCTGAAATATCTTTGCCATGCGTTCCCAATCTCTGTGGTAACAGTCTTGGTGCTCTTGATGATTTCGGTGCAGTGCCCACATTTGAGCAGCTTTGTTTAGCTTGGTTTCAATGTTCTTATCCTAGGATGGAATTCAGTCTGTCCTGGAAGTGCCAGTTATCTGTTACTGCGTGACAAACTGCCCAAAATTTAGTGGCATAAACAACTATTTCTTTATGCTTACAAATTCTGTGGGTCAGGATTTTGACCAGGCACAGCGAGGACAAATTATCTCTGCTTGTGATGTCTGGGCTTCATCAAGGGGAGACTCTGGGTGCTGAAATTATCTGGAATCTTCTTGGGCCTGGATGGGCTGAGATGTGAGAGCGAGGTGGACTTGGGCTGGGATGACTTGAAGATGTGCTTAGCTGAGACTGCCAACTCAGTACCTACCATGGCCTCTCCATGTGTCTAGGACTGCTTACAGCATAGTAGCTGGTAGCTACCAAGCGAGTGAGCATTTTCAGAGAGACAGGTGGAAGCTGTGTGGTCTTTTATGAACTAGCCTTGGAAGTTACACAGAACCACTTTCTCCATGCTCTGCAGGTAGAAGCCATCCTGAGTCTACTCAGAGTCATGCAGCGGGGGTATGGGGAGGTGTAGATTTCCACCTCTCAAACAGGGAGGCGTGTTAAGGAATTTACAGCAAATTTTTGTATAAACACCATGCTAGGATGGCAGCTCCATTTTGGGATATATGAGGGCCCTGACTTCTACCTATAGCAAAGCATGCCTTACAGCCTCCGTTCAGCTACTTAACTCGCCATCATATCATGAAAGCAGCCATAAATGACATGTAAACAAATGACTGTGTTCCAATAAATCTTTACTTATTAATACCAAAATTTTGGTTTCATGCAATCATTAAGTATCAGAAAATATATATTTTTTTTAAAGTTTAAAGTGTAAGACTCATTCTTAGCTCATGACCTATATGGAAGGAGTCAATGGACTAGATTAAAATATCTATGGTTAGCTAGATGTGGCTTAAAGTTAGAATTTTTTAAATGTGTTGAAGAAATCTTTGGGTATTTCTCAAGTGCAGTTAAACATTAAGTGTGTGTGGCAGCGGGGGGGGGGTGGGGGGGGGGATGCTCCTAGCTACTACTACGCTGTAAGAAATTCAAGACATATTCGGAAAGGCGGGTGATTACAAATTTCATTTTCTTTTTTCTTTTCTTTTCTTTTTTTTTTTTTTAAAGTCAGAGTCTCATTCTTGTCACCCAGGTTGGAGCACAGTGGCACAATCATGGCTCGTCGCAGCCTCAACCTCCTGGATTCAGGCTACTCTTCCGCCTCAACCTCTCAAGTAGCTGGAACTACAGACGCACACCACCATGCCTGACAATTTTTTTATTTTTTACTTTTTGTAGAGACGAGGTCTCACTGTGTTGCCCAGGCGGGTCTCAAATTCTTGGGCTCAAGCAATCCTCTTACCTCAGCCTCCCAAAGTGCTGGGATTACAGGTGTGAGCCACAGCATGCAGCCTACAAATTTCATTTTCATTTTAAAGTGAATTTGTACAGATATTTGAAAATTCATTTCTTTTAATTACTCCTTGTCTTCATCAAGTTACAGAGCATTCGTTTCCAAGGACAATGAAGGATGACTCTCTTAGTACTCCTAGGTGGAAAATTAATGCTATTTCTTTTTTCATGAGTCAGAACCTTAAAAGAAAAGATAGAACTTGCTTCTTGATGGAGTTTTCAGAAATACATACTGTTTATACACACACACACATATTTCAAAGATGTAGGGTACAATTCAGGGCTAGATATATAAGTGGTCATCATTCAGGTAAAGTCTGGTATACTTATTGATATTATGTGTCCTTCACCCTTCCCCTGGTAATGTCCCACTACTGCTAATCCCTTTCTTATAGTATTATGATGAATGTTCAGGGTCCAGTTATGAGTGAGAACATGTGGTACTCAGATCTTTGTTTCTGTGATAAATCACAAATATCATAGACTGTAATTACATCCAAGTTGCTGTGAAGTTCATAATTTTGTTTTTCTCTATGGCTGCATAATATTCCATCGTGTAAATGTTTTTAAAGAGGTCATTGAGGCTGGGTGCAGTGGCTTGTGACTGTAATCCCAGCACTGTGGGAGGCTGAGGTAAGAGGATTGCCTGAATTCAAGACCAGCCCGGGCAACTTGGCGAGACCTCCTCTCTACAATAAATAAAAAATAAATTAGCAGGTGTGGTGGTGCATGCCTATAGTTCCAGCTACTTGGAAAGCTGAGGTGGAAGGATCGCCTGAGCCCAGCAGATTGAGGCTGTGGCGACTGTACGCATGCCATTGCACTTCAGCCTGGGTGACAGAGTGAGACTTGCACTCAAAAAAAAAAAAAAAAGTGGTCATTGACTATCAAAACAAAAGATAAAGTTGATGACTCTCAGTCAGGAGTGGATTTTTTTTTTTGCCTTTGTTAGGTCATCAAATATTCTTTGTGCTGCAAATCAGTATCATTATCTTTGCTTTGTTTCTAAATCAAAATGTCTCAGCTGGGGCACTGTTGACATTTTGGGCTGGATAAGTCTTGGTTATGGGGAGCTGTTCTGTGCACTGTAAGATGTTTAGGAACGTCCTAAATGTTACTTTGTGGCATTCTCCAGCAAGTTGTGACAACCAAAATTGTCTCCTAACATTAGCAAATGTCTCCTGGGGGCAAAATCACCAATGGTCTAAATGAAACTATGTTTGTGCATTTTACTGCAATGAATGCAATGAACAAAACCTACATTTTATTAATAATAAGAACTTTAGTTCTGGGAGTGGGATTGTAGGTGGACTAATCTTCAAGACTCACAAGTCCTTCTTGCAAAATGATAAGATAAATCAAATTATAAAATTAAACATTAGACTCAATCTTTTGTCCAAAAAAGTTTTTAAACTTATATTTTGTGTAAATTTTAGCAAGGTTCAGAAGCTCAGTTATTTCATTGAGATTTTGAAAGCTCTAGAATATCTCTGGAACAAAATCAAGATTTAAAATCGTCTTGAAAATAACAAATGAAGATACTCTGATTTGATTCCATGTTTTTGGCCTAGAAGCTATTGGATTGTGTGAGACGCATGACCCAAAGGAGATGATTCGTTTTCCTCTAGTGTGCTGATAATGAATAGCTCTACAAAACCAATTAGCTATAATTCTATCAGTCATTTCATTTGGGTAACATATTGTTTAAGGGGAAGAAAAACAACACTGTTTTCCTTGGAGATCTGTGATTAAGCTGTGATATTTGGTGGAAGCAATGGAGGAAAAAGCAGTGTGCTTACCAATTTGCTTTCATTATTCTCACATGAAAGTAAATCATGATGGAGTGTCTGTTCACAGCAGTGAGGAAAGACATTTGTCATCTTAAAGGTGGAACAGACTTAACACAAGTATATTCCTTGCTGTATATTTTGCTTTAGGTAGATGTCTGCATTGTACAACTCCAAAGAGTTGCCGTTCATATGGATGACTGTGAATGGTACCTCTTGGGGCTGGTTATCAGGAGGTACTGAATGTTTTTTCCCTTCCTTTTTGTAGTCCTTCCTTGAAAATCTGTGTAAATCCAGCACCACAAGTTATAGATAATGTCTCTTCTCTTTTTTCTCCCAATCATTATTGTTGCTCCATAATACACAATGTTCGTTGTCATGTTAAAGACAATAATGTCAATAGTCTTTGTTTTTGCTTTTCCAGTAAAGAATTTTATGGATACTTATTATTCTATTTGAATTTGAACCCATGAGAAGTTTGTAATATGTCATCTTCTGTCATAAGAGAGAAGATATAATTCTGTTGTTCTCTGAGTACCCTTCTGTGACTTCTGGGCATTGTGCAATTTTTATCCCATAGCCTGCACAGTGGAAGAAGACTTGGGTGTACATTGCTTGTTTTACCTGAAGCTTCATATATGCAGCTTCATTAATGTATCTATTAGAAAAAGCACAATGGGTTATTGTCTTGGACTTTCAATTTATTTTCTTCACTGTCATCCCACAGCTGGCCAAAAAAATCCGAGAGAAGTTCAACCGTTACTTGGATGTGGTCAATCGGAACAAGCAAGTTGTGGAAGCATCCTATACGGCTCACCTAACCTCTCCCCTAACTGCAATCCAAGACTGCTGTACTATTCCACCTGCCATGATGGAGTAAGGTTTTCACATTTTGTTGTTGTTGTTGTTGTGTTACACTAGAAATTGAATCGCTTGTGTGTTTCATTTTGTAGTCAAAATACCTGTGTTTGTTGATTGCGACATGTATAGTGTGTTTTCTATGATGTAAGATGAGCCCTTTATCTTTACATAGACAATAGACAAGTAATTTTTTTTTTAAATGTGACTCAGGGTCCTATAGCCAGGAAATTCCTGTACCCTTCCTACTCACCTTTTTGGCATGCTGGATTCAGGTTCAAGAGCAACCATTATTTGAGTACAGAGTCTAAATCTAGGACACTGGAAACGTTTTGTCATGAGTCAACTATTAAGCCATGTAACTTACTAAATTTAAGAGGGTGCTTTTTGTCTTTAAAAGAGTAACCAAAAAAAAAAAAAATCTTACTTCTTATGTTAGTAGACACTGTCTTTAAAACTTCTAAGGGAAATGTGGTTTTATATAATATTGAAACAGGATTAGTACATGCATGACTGAGAATATTTTTATTTATTAGCCTAGTGATATTTATGTCTATAGGGCCATGTGATGCTGGAAATTGTAATGAGAGGGACACTTATCTAGAGGTACAAAAAACTTTTAAGTTTGACTTGGCCTCTAATTAGCTATGTGCCCTTAATCAAGTTACTTAATGTTTATTTTTATGCTCAGTTTTTAAAAATCAGTCAATGTGGACAATAATCTTTATTATACTGATTTTCTAGGGCTATTTAGAATAAGTAAGAGATGTTAATATGCTTTAAAAATATATGAGTATTTTAAAATAATGTTAATTAGTATGGATTATTCCTCTTTTGCATAGTAAATGCTCTTGAGACTAGGCAATGGATGGATATAGCATTGTTTTTTAGTGGTTAAATGCTTTGTTTCCACAAGCAAGTTTTTATTCATTATAGTTTCTTGGTGAGCTTTAGAGGTAGCAGGGCAACGCTGAGTCATTTTATTTCTCCATTATGTGGTATTAAGACGAGCCTTTCTCTGGCTTACCTGGTCTGCCAACTGAAGTTGTTCTCAAAACTAATTGAAAGCTTCTGCAGTCTGGAATGAGACTGTCTGGCTGAGGGTAGACTGAATTCCACTTCCAACACTTAGTACTCACCTGATCTTGCACAGCTGATGTCTCTGAGCCACCGTGTCTTCATTTCTGGAATGGGAACAGTAATTAATACTCTGCAGCATGTTGTGACATTCTAAATACTGGCCACAATACTTTCATATCATAGTGAACATTTCGTTTTTTGTTTGCTAGGTATAACCAAAGATCATCTTTTTTAGTTGGCGCACCAGTAACTTAAATCTTTTAACAAACTCTTTGCTTACCTAAAAATAAAATGAAGTCTGGGCACAGGGACTCACACCTGTAATTCCAGCACTTTGGGAGGCTGAGGCAAGAGGATTGCTTAAGCCTAGGAGTTCGAGACCAGCCTAGACAGCATAGCAAGACCTCGTATCTACAATAAATTTAAAAATTAGCCAGATGTGGTGACATGCACCTATAATCCCAGCTACTCGGGAGGCTGAGGCGAGAGGATCACCTGAGCCCAGGCAACTGCACGCCAGCCCAGGTGAAAGAGCGAGAGTCCAATTCAAAAATAATGAAAATAAAATAAAACTAAAATGAGAGTCTGGTCGGGTTTTGAGACCCAAGAGAAATTGATTTTCAGGACAGGGGGAAAAGATAGTATAGTAAAAAGTCCCTAGAGCCAGAATGATGATTTTTATTTCTACCTAGGGGACAGACATGTGGCAATCAATGTCTGGGTACATTTTCTGTTGTCACAACTGGAAAGGGTAGAAGGGATAATTGCTACTGGCATTGATTGACTAGAGGCCAGAGATGCTGCTATACATCCTGTAATACACAGGACTGGCCCCCCCCC
>CAUYQG010177519.1:0-23176 GCA_963574415.1 Tarsius wallacei
AAATATTAGCCGGGCGTGGTAGCGCGTGCCTGTAGTTCCAGCCACTTGGAAGGCTGAGGAGGAAGGATCGCCGGAGCCCAGCAGGTCGAGGCTGCGGTGGCCGGGAGCGGCCACTGCCCTCCAGTCTGGGCGACGGAGTGATACTCCGACTCAAAAAAAAAATAAAGAAATTAAATGTATCTTAAAAATTTTTATTATAATGTTTTTAATAATAGAGACAGGATCTCACTATGTCCAGGCCAGTCTTGAATTCCTAAACTCCTGGCATCAAGAAATCCTCCCACCTCGGCCTTCCAAAGTGCTGGGATTGCAGGCATGAGCCACCATGCCCCAGGCAAGAAATTAAAGGTTGTTGTGCTCAATGGAAAAGAACAATGCATCAGTAGGTATTTAAAATTACATACAAAAGATGAAGCCACTTTTGGTTTCTTGTATGACCTCCACAAATTACGGGAAATGCCAGAGAAAACATTAAAAGTCCATTGAGTAAACTTACATTTAAAATTAAAATTAGTCTTACATGAAGCTGATTTATATGAAGAATTAAATTTGTTTGGAAAAATTATCCCATGAGAATCGACAACTTTAAATGCACTAAAATGTATATTCTGAAATAATGTATAAGAATTTGGGAGTGCCGGGCTTGGTGGCTTAGCCTGTAATTACATCTCAGCACTTTGGGAGCCTGAGGCGAGTGGATTGTCTGAGCCCAGGAGTTCGAGACCAGCCTGGGCAACATGGTGAGACCTCGTCTGTACAATAAATCAAAAAGTTAGCCAGGTGTGGTAGCGCATGCCTGTAATTCCAGCTATTTGGATGGCTGAAGCTGAAGGATCTTCGGAGCCCAGCAGGTTGATGCTGGGGTAACCGTGAGTGTGCCACTGCACTCCAGCCTGGGCGACGGAGTGAGACTCCAACTCAAAGAAATAGTCTTTTTAAAAGCAAAAACTTTGTGTGTGTGTGTGTGTGTGTGTGTGTGTGTGTGTGTGTGTGCATGTGCGTGTAGGCTACAAAAGTGCGCATACCTAAAGCTTCAGGAGCAGGTGTTTCCTGCTATTTGCATAAGGGCACTTTGTATTAGGCCCCACAAATTATGAGGGTCTGACAGTTTTCATTTCAAACAGTCAGCTAGGAATGCTGCCCTGTCCTAGTGCCTTCTCTAGACTGCAGAGAAGTCCACAGACCTTTTTGTTTTAAGAGTTTTCCTAGATCCTCCCAACAGAGGATTTAGCCTGAACCTCAGGAGTCTTGGGGTGATGCTTGCAGGCATTTTTTACAGGCAATTTTTATTGTCACAACGAGGGGACTGCTACTGACATCTAGTAGGTAGAGGCCAAGGATGCTGTCAGACGTCCTACAATGTACAAGGCAGCCCAGGTGAGGATTGGCAGGGGCCACAATCTTAACAGGGCCACAGTTGAGAAACCTGCTCTGACTTCTTGCTCCTCCTGGTGGTGTAGCCTTTGGGCAGCATCCCTAGCTGACTGTTTGAAATGAAAACTGTCAGCCCCACTAAATCCGAATCTGCATTTTCACAGGATTCCCAGTGGTCTCCTATGTGCAGAGAAGTCTGAGACACCCTGAGCTGGGGACGCACATTCCTAAGTAGTCGTTGCAGACGTGGGGGAGCCCTCTCCTGCCCCTCCGGTCATAATCATGTAGGGCTCGCCCCACAGGGACCTGAGGACCACACTGATCCTGCTGTTGCCCTTGCGTTTCTTGCTCATCTCCTGAGGCCCTCCCAGGCACATGACGGGCAGGTCCAGGGGAAAGGACACTGTGAACGCACTCCCACAGTCACTCATCCCTGGTGCTCACCCTGAATCCGAAGTTAAACCTATGCTAGTGAGTATGTAGAGAAGGCAGCAGATCGGAGTCAGGCCCAGGAACTTTAAAGCTCTGGCTTGTCTCCTGCCTGGTCATCGGCCTCCTGCTGCAGCAGCCTGAGCTCTCTGCCATCCCGTGCTCTAGGGGTCTTCTGACATGCTGATTTCCTGGCAGGGACCTCTGGGCATGTGGCTCTTTCCACCCAGGGCATCCTTTCCCACAGCATCTGCCCTCTTCTGAACCTTCAGGGCTCACTCATGCTTCCCCAGAAGTTCTGTTCCTCAGGGACAGACCTCAAGCTCAGGGTCTGCAGAGGCCTGCAGGGAAAGTACAGGAAGGCTGGGGATGGGGAGAGGAGAGGGGTTTGGCAAATACAGGGCTCCTGACTGCACAAACACAGGCCCTATATTCACAAAACTTTGGATTTTTCAAGAGAAGCAGAAAATCTGGATTTTTCATATATGAAATCTTCTCATTTCAAATACTGGCAACTAAATAAAACATAAAAGTAAACCAACCACAAAGCAGAACAAACCCCCCTACAGGAGGCTGGGGCCTGAGGTAGACAATTTGTGAACACCATCATACTATGGACACCTTTATCTCCCGCTCAGCCACTGGCGGGCAGGGCCTGGAACAGAGGCAGTCATCAGCACTGACTAGGGAATGAATGAATGGATGAATGATGCTGCTACTTGCTGTCAGTTCTGGCCATCCAGTGGGCTGAAAGCCATGGTTCTCAGTGGACACTGTCACTCCTAGGGAGCGCATCTGTAGGAGGGTCTTTGGTTGTTCGGATGATGAAGGCACCATTGGCATTTACTGGGGGAGGTCCGGGATGGTACAAATCATATCAAGTACTTTTTTGCACCCACTGTGTGCCAAGCACGGTTTTGAGCACTTGATTTAAATGAACTCATGTCATCTTCACGATGGCCTCACAAAGTAGGCGCCGCCATCATCCCCGCCTCACAGATCAGGTGAAGAGCCAGGCTGCAGTGGACAGGCCAGCCTCACACAGCAGAGAACGCCGTGTGTTTCATGGATCTTGTAGGCCCCACTGGGTACTTATACAGGGAAGACACCTGTTATCAGGTCCAGAAGTACAAGGACAGTAGTGTGCTTTATTTTTCAGTACTTTTCTGGGAGCTCAGCATTTCACAACACAACAATGATATTGCCCAATGCGTTTGCGTCAGCAAGACCACACACGTACCTCCACTGCATTTGTAATTGCTGCTGCAGTGACTCTGGGTGCAAGCAGACTTTTCCTTCTCCTTTATATTACTGTTAGGGCATTGTGTTGATTGGTTGGTTGCTTTTTATTTTAGGAACAGATTTGCCCAGGCTGGAGTATGGTGGCACAATCATGGTTCACCACAGCCTCAAACTCTTGGACTCAGGTGATCCTTCTGCCTCAGCCTCCCAAGTAGCTGGGACTACAAACACGTGCCACCACGTCTGGCTAATATTTTGGTATTTTGTAGAAACAAGGTCTCACTATGTTGCCCAGACTGGTCTTGAACTCATGAGCTCAAGCAATCCTCCTGCCTCAGCTTCCCAAAGTGCTGGGATTACAGGTGTGAGTCACTGCACCTGGCCAGTTGATTACTTTTTAGGTTAGCTTTTTGTTGTATAACTACATACTTCAGAACATGAACAAATCATATGAATGCACCTCTATGAACTTTTGCAAAATGAGCACACTTGCATCACCAGCACGCAGATCAAGAAACAGAACACCCAGCACCCCGGAAGTCTGTTCGTAGGAACTCCCACTCACAACTCCCTCTCTAGGAAGACCTCTAGCACCTTGAATTGATTTTGCCTACCTTTGTACTTTTTTATGTCTGGCTTCTGTTCATCAAAATCATGTTTGTCAATCAGAATCATGCTCCCTGAACATTTTTGTGTGAAGTGGCAGTGTGTTCATTCTCGTCATGTGGACCTACCACAACCAAGGTTTATCCATTCTACGAGAGGTGAGTGTTGGTGTTGTCTCTTGTTCTGGTCATGATTAGTAACAGTGTGTGTCTTCTTGTGCGTGTGTCCTGGTGAACACATGCAAGTGCTTACGTGTTTTTTGCAATTATGTGTGTAGGCAGATTATGCTATCTATGACACCTAACAATCTATATATCTATCTATATCTATGACTTCTATCCATCTATCATCGATCTATCTATCTATCTTTCTATCATCTATCTATCCCTATCACATCTATCTTTCTAATCTTTCTATGACTCGTATCTATCTAATCTATTTATCTATGACTGCTATTATCTATCTATGACATCTATCTATCTACCTATCACTTGAATCTATCTATCTATGACTTCCATGTATCTGTCTATTTTTGATTCCTATCTATCTATGACTCTTATCTATCTATCTTCTATCAATCATCTATCTATCTATGACTCCTATCTATCTTATCTATCTATCTATCTATCTATCTATCTATCTATCTATCTATCTATGTGTGTGTCTGTGTCAGGGCTAGAAATATCATTGGAGACCTTTCAGTGCTTCAGAAAAGCAGGTGGGGCTGAGTTACCCTTTAATGTGCACCTGCTGACCGGGATTCTCTAAGGCGCACCTTCTGGAACTGGGGTCAGGCTTGGGCATTTTCTGGGGCTGAGTCAGGGTCAGGGTGGGCAGGGATCATAGCTGCTGCCCTGGGCAGCCTGGATCTGAGCTCTGACCTCTACAAAGTCTCCTCAGACCAGTGGCCAGCAGGGATGAGCCACCAAACCTGGCTCCAAGGAGGAGTGCGAGGTGTTGGTGCAGCTCACATATTCGGATGACTACCGGAGCTCAGGTCTTCCTCCTCCCAGGAAGGGAACCTGACCTCTCCTCCTGCTGGCCTAGCTCCACCTAGCCCCCCAACCTGGACTCTGCTTTCTGTGGGGAGAGTGGCCTGAATACTCCGTCTCCCTTGGGGTCAAGCAGCTTTGCTTTCATGGGGCTTTGAAGGCCGCCCGAGGAGTCTTGAATGGAAACGTGAAGCCCGAGCTAGTTCCCATATGGAACCAGACAAGCCAATGATCCCTCTAGACACCTCAACTTCCTTACAGGTAAATTTGGAGAATGATAACATCTATTTATTTTACCAAGATGTGCAGTAAAACAAGCTGGTGTGCAATAAAGCACTTTAAAAAAAGATCACGAGATAGATGAGGACAGTTTGGGTCATTAGCTGCTATTTTTATTTGGGTAAGAGGAGCTGTGTGGTTTATTTGGAAAAGTGTGACCTTTGGAATAGACAAACAAGAATGAACTCTGGTTTTGTAACATGCATGCTGTGTGGTTTTGATAGGTCACAAAAATCTCTCTGAGCCTCCTGTGTATAATGGTGTTAGTGACACTTAACTGGGAGGATTGTTGTCAAAATTAGAGGATATGTGTATAAAGTCCCTACCAAAGGCCTGGCACACAGTAGGTGCTCTGTACATCGTAGCTGTAGTTACTGCAATTATGTGTAGTAACTGTAGCCACGGGGATTCTGTGGACTTGTTCTGAACCCTGTCTCTCACTTTCAGAGTGCCAAACTCCTCCATCCTGCCCTGCCCCATGTGTAGTAAAGGCACGCACCCCTTGCTGGATTCCCAGGAGGGGAGAGGAAGTCCAAGCCTTCTGACCCTTACTGCAGGCGTGAACGCCTCATTCTGCTGTGCCCAGCGCTGTCCTAGTTTCAGTACTGGATGTCAAATGTGCCAAGAACCCTCTAGACTCAGATGGTTGGCTCTTCTAATCACTACCACTTGTGGCTGATCTAACCCCTGTGCCATTTTTCAGGGCCCAGGTTTAGGGTATTAAGATCTGTGCTGGAGGTCAGGCACAGTGGCTCACGCCTATAATACCAGCACTTTGGGAGGTTGAGGTGAGAGGATTGCCTGAGTCCACGGGTTCGAGACCAGCCTAGGCAGCTTGGCGAGACCACATCTCTACAACAAAATTAAAAAATTAGTTGGGCGTGGTGGCGCGTGCCTGTAGTTCCAGTTACTTGGAAGACTGAGGCGGAAGGATCACCTGAGCCCAACAGGTCGGGGCTGCAGGGGCTGTGAGCATGCCACTGTACTCCAGCCTGGGTGACAGAGTGAGACTCCAATTCTAAAAAAAAAAAGATCTGTGCTGGAAGTAATATGAGCTCAAAGAGCCATATGAATCCTTCTAGAATAAGGCTGGGCCTGAATAAATAAGTGAAAATAAAACCTTAGCTCTGGCCTTACAGTTAATGATGTTAGGTAGAAGAAACAAAAAATCAATTATGAGGGCCACATATAATATATCCATTTATAGGAAGTGTTCAGAATAGGCAGCTCTATAGAGAACAGAGAGTAGATTACTGGCTGTCCAGGAAGGGAGGTGGGGGTGGTCGTGGACAGGGGAGGGAATGGGGAGCGACTGCTGATGGGTGTGGAGTTCCCTTTTGGGGTCATGAAAATGTTCTAAAATTAATTGTGAGGATGATTGTACAACTCTGTAAATATATGAAAATCATTGAATCGTACACTATAAACATACAATTGTGCACCTTCAGTGTTCAGTTGTACATTTAAACTGTGAATTGCTGGTATGTGAATTATATCCCAATAAACAATTTTAATTAAAAAGAATCAATGGTCCCTCCCACTTGAGAATCTCTAAGTCTAAATGATTCTTAACCCTCATTTTGGGAAATCTCTTCAATGGCATAATAATCATATTTATCCCAGGCCAGGAAGAGCCACCCCCATTTTGCTGACTGGAAGGGCGAGGCCCTCAGCAGAATGTAACAGGAGCTTCTGCCCAGTCCTGCTGGAGGCCAGGGAACCCTCAGGCAGAAGGGGAAGGGGAGAGGAAGGGCTGGTGCAGCACCCACAGGAGGAGAGAGGCCTACTAGTTGCCGCCAAAGTGCCACAGAAGCGCAGTTTTTTTTTCTTTTTGTGTCCGGGACTCACTCTGTCACCCAGGCTGGAGTGCAGTGGCATGATCAGGGCTTACCACAGCCTCAACCTACTGGATTCATCCTTATGCCTCGACCTTCTGAGGCAATTCTTCCACCGATAGGCACCCTCTACCATACCCGGCTAATTTTTTGATTTTTTTTTGTAGAGATGAGGTCTCACTCTGTTGCCCTGGCTGGTCTCGAACTCCTGGACTCAAGCAATCCTCCCACCTCAGCTTCCCAGAGTGCTGGGATTACAGACACGAGCTGCCACTCCTAGCCAGCCAGAAGTCTCAAGTAGGGAGGGCTTTCCAGGTAGAGAAAGTGGCATGGCCGGGCTCAGTGGCTCAGCCTGTAATCCCGCGCCTTGGGAGGCTGAAATGAGTGGATTGCCTAAGCCTGCGGGTTCAAGACCCCCTGGGCAATTTGGCAAGACCTCATCTCTACAATAAATAAAAAAATCAGCCAGGCGTGGTAGCGTGTGCCTGTAATTCCAGCTACTCGGAAGGCTGAGGCGGAAGGACTGCTGGAGCCCAGCAGGTCGAGGCTGTGGTGGCCGGGAGCAGCCACTGCTCTCCTGTCTGGGCGACAGACTGAGACTCCAACTCAAAAAAAAAAAAAAAGAAAGAAAGTGGTTAGGGTAGGTGGTATGTGACTGACATGGGACAGCAGTGACTTGTGAGAGACCAGGCTGTGTGGGGAGGCTGGAGCATGAGGTGAGTGGGAGGTGCTTTGGGCCAGATCTTGGAGAGTACTGGATACTTCCTTGCTCATGGGTTTGGTTTCATTCTGTGGACCCCAGGGGGGGTCTGGGAGAGGATTTTTAGGTAGTGACGAACAGATCTGCATAGAGTCTCAAGCGATTTCACAAGGTCAGAGGTGACAGGTCTTGCGTGAAGTCTCTGTGCCTGCTAGTGGCCAAGCTGACCTCAGTGCACAGCTGCCCTGACGGAGGCTCTGACCTGCACTGCTGCGCCTGCTTTTTCCCCTTCCTTTCTCGTCTCCAAATCTTCCTCCACTCCTTCCCCTTGCTTCCTTCCCCCTCATCCCTGTCATAGGGCCTGCCTGGGGTGTTCCTGACCAGGTTTTGCCAAGCTCGGCTTCAGGCCTGGGCGGTTCTGATGTTTGCTTTTCAACCCCCTAGTGGTCTGGGCTTGGTGAGGCCCCAAAGGAGGCGGGTAATGAACAGGAAGGGAGGGGTATCCATATTATCCAGCGAATCTGGGCCCATGAAGGCAAGGAAGAAGGAAGGCAGGGCAAGAATAGGCTTCTGGAAAAGGCAGCTACAGGCCAGAGGCTGCTGTGGGGCCCAGCAGGGAAGAGTCCTGTTGGGGATGGGGGAGGAGCACCCTGCTTGTTTGGTTCCAGCTACTTCAAGGACAAGCACTGTTAATTCACAGCAGTTTTCCCCGAAGCCCACTAGAACTGGGCCTGGGGAGAGGCTCTGACGGGGTTGATCCTCTCCATGCAGAGCACCTGGGAGAGAAGCCCTGCCTGACCTAAGCAGCAGCGAAGACAGAAGTCTGTGGGTCCAAATATGGACTCTGCCACTGATGCTCAAATAGGAGTCCTTGACATTACCAAGTGCCTCTGAGACAGGCACAACACAAGGCCCTGGGTCATGATGAAACGCCACAGGCTTCTCCATCAGGGGCCACAGGCCCTGCAAACACATGACCAGGACACAGGACAGTGAGAGACTCTGATACAAGGTGCAGCCATGCAGAGCATACACTGCTTTAATGGCACATGCTCTAGAACAGCCCAGGGGGTGAGCTCCAGAGGGGAAACAGTTAGGAGTGTCTTGCCATGTTGCCCCTGCTGGTCTGAAACTCCTGGCCTCAAGCAATCCTCCCACCTCGGCCTTCCAAAGTTCTGAGACTACAGACATGAGCCACTGTACCCACCCTGAACTTCAGTTTTCTCAACCTCGAGAACTGTTGTGTGATTTTAGGAGCTGAAAGGTCACTTCAGATTGCTGGTTAATACAGAAATGCTTATTAACATCCAGATTCCGGCCGGGCGCAGTAGCTGATGCCCGCAATCCCAGCACTTTGGGGGGCCAAGGCAGGAGGATCACTTGAGGCCAGGAGTTTGAGACCTGCCCAGGCAACAAAGTGAAATCCCATCTCTTAAAGCAAAAGACAAAAGAAGAAGAAAAAAAAATCAGAGACTCCCAAGTTAGAATCAGAACGGCTGGAGGTGGAGCCCGAACCTGCACCCACCCACCCCCGGGGCACCCTTGAAGGGGGTAGGCTAGGAACCCTGGCTTGAGGCGTTCTGCTCCACAGGCAGGTAATCACCTGCTTTAGAGATAGGCCAGCATCTCAGGAGCAAACAAAGCAACGTGCATCAAAAGCCATCCAAGTCTTTGCAAATAATAGGAACTCGATAATCCAAATAGTAATAATCACAGTCAACCACCCGGAACGCGCAGAGGAGACGCGGCGCGGTCCGACCGAGCGGGAGCCATCGCCCAGTCCACCCCAGCTCAGACTGCGCACGGTCCCCTTAAGGCCCCTCCTTGCCACCGGCGGGCGCAGGGCGGGGCCGGCGACGCGTGCGTGCTGAGACAGCCGGCGGGGCGACGTCGGCGCTTGTTGCGTGCGCGCCGGCCACGCCCCCGCTCCGTCCCGCCCCTCCGCGGAGCCTCCCCCGCCCGCGCGGTCCAGCTGGGCCAGTGACGCGGGCGCCGCCGCCGCCGCTGCCGCCGCCGCGTTCCATTCTCCGCCGCCGGCGCCCGCCTCGCTGCCTCTCTGCCGCCCTGCCTCCCTCCCGCCGCCTCTCCTCCCGCAGCCGCCGGACCACGGCACGCGGGGCTCGCCAGGACCCAGGGCTGCGGGCGCGGCGGAGCGGACCCGGCGGCGTGGAAGCCGCGAGCGCCCTCCCGAGCTCTCCGCGAGTCCCGGTGAGTTGTCACCGCGGCGGGGGCGGCGGGCCGGCCTTGTGTCCCCGCGCGCGGCCGGCTGTCAGGGGCGCAGGGCCGCGCGCGCCGCCCGGGGACGCTGTCCGCCGGGACGCCCCGGGTCGGCCCGGCCCGGCCCGGCCCGGCTGAACCGCCGGGCGGCGGGTGCGCTGGGCCGGGCCGGGACCCCGGCGGAGGGCTGGCGGCCAGGACCTTGGGGACCCCGGCCCCGGGCGCACCGCTCCGCCTCCCGCCCCGGCCGCGCGGGGCGGGTGCGGGCTGCGTGCGGGCAGGCCAGGCCGGCGCGTGGCCGCCGCTGTGTCCCCCAGCTGGGCGGAGCGCGGGTCCTGCGCGGGCAGGCTCGGCACCGAGGAGGTGGGCTTCCGGGGGAAGCCTTGAGCCCCCGTGCCTGCTGCTCTTCAGTCTCAAAAACTTTCCTGTTCTCTGGGCTGAATCTCGCCGAAACCACTTCCTTTTTTTTTTTTTAAAGTGCACACGTACATACAGACTTTCTGTTTTACGCCTGACTTTCGGAGGATCCGAATATTAGTGTGGGTCTGAGTCTCCCGCACGCTTGTGGCCCTGCGGCTGCCGAAGTGGAAAAAGTTAACTCCGAGGGAAGGTGGCGGTGGGGACAGCAAGACTCGGGAGAAAAGAGGCGTCGACAGAAGTCTGGCTGCCCAGGGGGAAGTCGGAGGCTGGGCAGAGAGGCCTGATGCTGCTGTTCCCACAGCGTGCTCCCTCGGTGGCAGGCGACATGCTGGGCTTTGTTGCCGGCGACAACTGGGCTGTGTGTGCTCTGCGAGGTGCAGTCCAAGCCCAGTTCAGTTACTGGTAGATATTCACTCCCATTTTAGATCCGCAGAGGTGGGAAGCGTGTCTTTCTGCCCTCCACAGCGGCTGGTTCATTGCTTGCTGTTTTCACTCCTCTAGCGTGAAAATAGACATATAGATATGAGCGATGCACACACACCTTTTCTGTTTTGGGAATTCCACACCCAAATTGTCACCATCTAGTGGAGGCTAGTAGAGACATGTGCTTGGCACTGAGTTCTGAGTGTTCAGGTCTTTGCATTTTTGGCTAGATGTATGTACAACCAGAAATAAAAACTTTTACAGAGTTGGCGGGGGTTATTTCTGCACCCCACTATAGAAGGTATTTAATCAAGCTTTGGTAATAGCATTAATATGGAAGAGTGCTTGGGGACCTACTGTGTACCAAATTTGTGCTTGGAGCTTTACTTTCTTTATCTCATTTAACAAACAGCAGACTTTTGAGGTAGATGTTATCATCCCCTTTTTTCTAGTTGAGCCCGAAGCCAAACAAGTAACTTGCCCGAATCACAAAGGCAGCTCCATGGTGGAGCCCAGGCTCTGAGTGACTCGATGCTACTGCTGGTTTCTAGTTTGTTTAGCTTTTGGTAAAATCGGAACGAGTCTTTCTGGAACCTTCTCTCTTCAGGCTGTCTCTCAGATCACGAGCATCTTGAACTCTTCTCCACAGTACGCGTAACCACGTGTTCGCTCTTCCACCCTGTGTTCCCAAGTATTTCTGTGATATGGAGTGTGCTCCAGGGACCGTGCTGGTCAGGACACTGCAGTGAGCAAGTTGGAATCCAGCTGTGCCCTTCCAGAGCACAACCTTTCCGTCAGTTTATTTTGGTGTCTGTTGCTAGCTTTCCCTGGTGGCCATTTGCTGCTTAAGGAACTTCTGCCCAGTGAGTTAAACGGGCAGTACTGGTATGAGACTGGTAGGACTTCCTGTCTGCAGAGGGATTTTGTGGAGGCTGTAGTAGAAATGGCGTGTGAAACAAATCCTTACCTACAGCCAGATGGGAGCAGGTCCCTGGGCGCTCAGTGTCTAAACCCCCGAGCAGAGCCACAGCTGAGCAGCCGAGAGTGGCCTGCCTTCTCAAGCTCGGATCTGGCCAGAAAGAAGGACGACGAAGCCAGGTGGTGTGAGGTGTTTAGAGCCAACTGTCTGAGGATGAGACCTGAGCACTTGGTCTGGCTTCCTGGCAGGTCTGGAGTGGTGATTTAACTTGGTGCTGTTACATAAGGGTGTGTCTGGGCAGGGATTTCCTTCTTTGCTGTTGCTGGAGCAGCAATTCCTGCAGTGCCCCTCCCCCTCCACACAGGACACACATGCACACACATGACGTACACACCCTCCAAGGGTGATCACTCACCTGGCTTCTTACTAGGAAGACCTGCTTTCAGGTGTGCTTCTCCTGAGCATGGCTCCCCTATCCCCATGCCAGTCCATCCACTGTCAGGGTGCCTTTTGCTCGGATCTTCTCCTGTGCTATTTCCAGATCTCAGGTCTCCTCTGTGGGCTGGGAGGGGTACTGCATCTTTAAGAAAACAGGCCCACAGTCCTCCTCCTTCCCCAGGCGAATTGGGAAGAACCACTTGCCAGCAGGGAGGGGAGGCTGGAGACACACACACCTGTCCTGACTCTTGGGGTCCCTGTTCCCCAAGGGACGTTTCACATGCACAGGCCTGAGCACCTGCGGATCCCTGGCCTGGGCTGAGGACTTGCCTTGCATGGAACTTCCTGTAGCTCCCCTTCGTGGTAAGCCCTTTGCGGAAGCTGGTGGGGAGGATTCATGCTCTCTCTCCCTCTCCTCTCTTGACATCAGGGAGTCATGTTAGGGGCGTTCCTGCAGGCAGTAGCAGGATGACTAGGAGGAGCAAACAGAGGAAGGAGTCCCCGGTCTTCTTTTTTCTTAATCTTTGAGGGCAAACACTGTTTTGCTACAGACTTGGAGGACTGGGGCATTGGGTCAAGGGCAGGTGAACATGGGACAAGTGCATGTGGGATGATGGAGATGCTTCCCAGTTCCCTTCCAGGATGCTTTAGTTAGGTGCACCTGCCTGTCCCCACCACAGCGAAACTTCACTCAGCATACTGGAGTTTTAAGTTCCTGAGTCTTGCTGCCATGTTACGGGAACCTCCCAGACCACAGTAGTGAGAACCATCAGGGTGGGCGGTTGCCGTGGGGAAGGCGGGGGGCTCAGCCATGGGTATCTGAAGTTGTTGACAACTGTGGGTCCGAGACCCGGGAAGCCATCAGGCCAGCCTTGGGGTGACGGCCCCAGTGTTCCCTAGGGTGATGGCTGGCTCATGAGTAAAGACTTTCATCCGAAAAAAGTGGGTGTTCCGGGTAGAGCTGCCCTGGCAGAGCTGTGGGCGCCCTGCCCCTCCTTGCCTTGTGCTAGCGTGTCTGTAACTGTGTCCTTTCTCTCCCTTTCAGTGTTTTGGCCTAAAAACCCTCAGGGCTCCTCTGTTTGCTCTGTCATCCTCTGGCTCTTGCCAATGTGTGGAAGTCTCACTCTGCTGCTTGGCCTGGCTTCTCAGTGGCCCTACTGTGGCCACTTCAGCAGGGAAAGGCCACCTGTACCACTGGCAGGACTGGGGATAGCTGTGTCACTGGAGGGTGCTGGTACAGTGACAGCAGGAAGTGCAGCCACTGTAGTAAGGACGGAACTGGGCTTCTCAGCTGCTGGCGTTGCCTGTGACGTGCTCTCACATCTCGGGAAAGGGAGATGGCCAGGCATCAGGCATCCAGCAGCCACCCAAGCAGGGGGCGCTGCCACATTTTTCTCAGCAGAGACACATGTAGTTCCCTGTGCCTGTGGCCCGTGTTCATAGATCCTTCCAGTTACCTGATAGCAGCGTGCCCTTAAATGTACACTCTCCCCACATATACACAAGTGTTTTATTCGATGTTATTATTTGGTGGAGCCTTGGTGCTTGGTTTGGGGAAGTCAGCCTGGGACTCCTGATGACAGCAGTGGGTTCTCCGTGGGTTTGCAGATGCAGAGGTGGTGGCTGGCAACTCTTTATTACTCAGAAGAGGATTGTGAAAAACCAAATGGTGCAGGACTCTTCTGTAGTTGGAGACTGACGATAAGACCTCAGAGGAGAGACCCAAACAGGGCCTTTCCCAGCCTCCCTCTCCCATCATCCTTTCCTAAGGAGAGGGAATATCTGGTCTTTCCAATCCTACCTGCTGCCAGCGGGCTGGTCTCCACCCATAGAGATAGGGAAGCAGAGCGTGAGGCCGGCCTGTGTGCAGCCTGACTGTCCTTGCTGAAGTTTCCCTTGGCTAGACTAGGCCTTGGCTTCTGACTAGGCAGGAAAATGGAACTGGCTTCAGGGAACCGGAGCAGAGCCAGTGAACCTGCTTCTTTCTTGGGGTGGTTCTCAGTGGATCTGAGCGGGTGCAAGTTTGAATGAGGGAACTGCTTGGTTTGTATTTTACATTGTAGTAGTCTATGCAGCTGTTTGAGGGAAGACTGAGAAGGGATTTTTAAAAAATTGTCCTTATGCAGGGATAGGATTACAGACAGCTTGGAAAACAGGAGAAAACAGTCACCGTGATTCTACCACCCTCAAACAAACCTGTTTTCTGTGCATTCTGGTCTTTTCATCTTCAGTTGACGATCCCTGCACATTTAGTTTTGTGGTTTTTAATTTTTTCACTTAGCGTTATACCAGAACCATTTTCCTATGGTGACACATACCTTTTATGATTATTTTTAATGGCTTTATAATATCCCATCAAGTGGATGAGCTGTGGTTTAAATATCTTTCCTTACATGTCTAGATTATTTCTACATTTGCTTAAGGAAAGTTTCTCAGGGGTTGCATTTTATATTGCTGTAGTATATATACCTTTTTAAAGAACAGCTTTGTTGAGACATTGTTTACATAGATAGTATTCACCCATTTAGTATATTTACAATTGTACAACCACCACTATAATCTAATTTTGAAATGTTTCATCACCCCAAAAACAAACCCATTCCCAGTCACTCCCTATTTCTACAAGCCCCTGGTCCTAGGCCACCAATAATCTGTTTTTCTCTCTGAGGTTTGCCTATTTGGACATTTCATAGAAATGAAATCACACGCTGTGTGGTCCTTAGTGACTGGCATCTTTCGTGTGGCATGATGTCTTGGGGCTTATTCACGTTGTAGCGTGGGTCTGTACTCCGCTCCATTTTATTGCTGAATGCTGCTCCATGTGTGGATAGACCACATTGCTTATCCATTCATCAGCTGTTGGACATTGGGTTATTTCTGTTTTTTGGTTATTATGAATAATGTTGCTAACAACATTGTGGACATGTTCTTTTCTTTGCTCAGGGAGATTTTCTTTTTTAAATACAAGAACTTACGTTTATTGCAAACAAACAAAAAAGAGCAAAGAAAAGAGAAAATGGTTAGAAACATAACACGTAAGGTTAAGAATCTAAAAGCGTCTTACATTCTGCCCAAATGGCAGCATAATTAATAGCAACAAATGACCATCTCACTGCCTGCCGCAGCCGGAGAGTATTTTTGCAGATCTGACAATCAAATTTTGTGAAATATGTGGTATGAAGGAAGAAAGTTTGGCATGTCTTCTTCACTGCAGACTTTGGACTCCCAGTGTTTCGGACCGGCATCCCCTGCATGGCCTGGTGGGACACGTGACTTTTTTTGAGTTTGAGTCTCACTCTGTCACAGGCACGCTCACAGCTGCTGCAGCCTCAACTTGCTGGGTGATCTTTCTGCCTCAGCCTTCCAAGTAGCTGGAACTACAGGTGCATGCCACCATACCTGGCTAATTTTTTTTATTTATTATAGAGATGAGGTCTTGTCAAGTTGCCCAGGCTGTTCTCGATCCCGTGGGCTCAGGCAGTCCTCTCGCCTCAGCCTCCCAAAGTGCTGGGATTATAGATATGAGCCACCATGCCCAGCCTGGGACACATGACTTCTAACATGAGTATCTGGGAGATATTTTAAAAGCTGCATCCATAGTTCTACATTGAAGTTAACATTCTACTTGGTTATGCAGTTTGTTGGAGGAAGAACAGTGTTACAGTACAATCTTCTGGTCCTACTGTGATGTAGTAGATAGATGCTGCCCTGATAGATGGATAGATTTATAGTTACTGCCCTGAATCAAGAAAAGATGGTCCAAAAAAAATAAAAAATAAAAAGAATCCTGTGTTTAAGTTCGAACTCTCTGTTAAAAATCTTTGGTGAAGAACTTTACATGTTGGCGAGAGTTGACAGACGCAACAGTGCCTAAATTCAGTGCACATGTGCTGCTGCTTTAAAAAATAAAGAGGATTTCCAACGTGCAGCCTCAGTTCTAAGTCCTATCTTTGAGTTTTAGAGAGAGAATTTTACTGTGAACCCCACGAGCCTGCCTTATCACATGTGATTTATGGTTTTCAGAAGCTTTTCCTTTCCTTGTGGAAGATTCTGTGCCAGGGTCTATGCACCTGCTCCAAGGCATCTGTTGGCTGGGAGTGGGATGTCTGCTGAACAGAGGGCCCCAGCGGGGGTGGGGGAGGCACTGTGTGTGCTTGGGAAATGTGGGTCTGGGAAAGGATGCTCTTTAGAACAGCTCCCATGGGGCCCTTGCAGGTGGGCCTCAGGTTACACCCAAGGTTAAAAATACAGATCGCGCCAGACACAAGCAGGAGCAGATGGTTCTAGGGAGTGTCACTTCCTCTGCAGGATCACCCCTGGGTGGTTCACATCAGGCCACTGTATTAATGAAATAGCAACAGAATGTCTCCTTTCTCCCTTGCCCTGGTAGGAACCACAGGTCAAGTATTCCTAACCTAAAACCCCAAATGCTCCAACATCTGATGCTTTTTGAGTGCCCACATGACGCCACAAGTGGAAACTTCCACACCTGTGTCGTGTGATGGACCGCAGTCAAAACAACCAAACCTTTGTGTGCAGAGTGATTAAAAATAGTTCATCAGTTACCCTCAGGCTGTGTGTATAAGGTATCTATGATACATAAAGGAATTTTGTGTTTAGAGTTGGTCCCATCCCCAAGATATCTTATTATATTTATGCAAATATTTCCAAACCTGGAAACATGAAATCTGAAACTTTTTTGGTCTCAGGCATTTTGGATGAGGGAAACCCAACCTGTCCTGGCATTTGTGAGCCATAACTGGTCTCACATTCCCTGTTCCTAGATCTCTCCCAAAGCTCTTGAAAGTGTACATGTGCAGTTGGTTACAGGGTCATGATGGTTATACGCCATAGAAACATGTGGGACAGGGTATGTGCCCTTTACCAGGCAAAAACTAGGAACTTGAATTATTGTCTCTGGGTCCCTGTATCTGGAGTCAAGCTCAGGAATCAGTCCTTCTAGAAGGACTTGTGTGTGTGTGTGTGTGTGTGTGTGTGTGTGTGTGTGTGAGTGCGTGTGCGCGCGCGCGCCTTAGCTTCCCTGCCACATTTCATTGCCAGAAATTTTGGGATTTGGAGCAGGCCCTACCTGTTAATGCCACTTTTCTTCCCAAGTCCTAGGAGTTTTTAAAGGCTGAGTGAGACTCTCATGTGAAGATCCCATTCTTGATTGTAGGTGTCCAGATGCTTTTAGATCCCTTGCACAACACAGATTCATATAAAGATCCAGTTCTCAACTCTAGGTGTCTGGATGCTTCTAGACTTCCTGCACAATGTGGACCCTAATGTGAAGATCCAATTCTCCACTGTAAGTGTTCAGATGCTTCTAAACTCCTTGCACAACACGGACTTTGATGGGAAGATCTGATTCTCAACTGGAGGTGTCTGGATGCCACCAGACTTCTTGCACAATGCGGACTCTCATGTGAAGATCTGATTCTTGACTGTGGGTATCCGGATGCTTCTAGATTTTTTGCACAACGTGGACTCTCATATGACGATCCGATTCTTGACTGTAGGTGTTCATATGTCGTCAGACTCTTTGCACAACACGTACTCTCATGTGAGGGTCCGATTCTTGAGTACAGGTGACTGGATGCTGCCAGACTCCTTGCACAATAAGCCAAGTATGTGAGAGAGACTCGAGGCTCATGAAATGTTAGAGTTGGAAAGATGGGACTTCAGGGATTGTCTTATTGGCCCTCTTCTTTTTGTAGAAAGGAAAAGTGGGTTCTGGGTGTTCAGTGCTGACTTGCTGAGAGATGGAGGGGCCTATGGAGAGCCAGGGGTGCCTGACCTCTGGGCTGGGTCTCTTCACCTTGGTGTGATCATCCCCCTGGAGTGATCACCCCCTCCTGGGTGTGGTCACCCCCTTGTGTCTCCTCCTCTGGGCCTGCCAGGGAGTCTAACAGTATATGTGGGTCATATTGTTCGGAACAAACTCAAGTTCTTCTGTGATTGTGGTTTTGATACTCATAGTGAAATGACAAAGGGGAATGAGTCTTTGAGCCTGGTTCTTCTGGAGAGAACTTTAAATGGGCATGGTTGTGCATGAGCTGGCCCATTTGGCTTCGTCTCTGTGCTGGGCTTCTTTGCCACTCACTGTCCCTGGGCCAGTGGATGCCTTCTCTGTCTTTCTCCCTTTGGGCCCTCCTTGCCCAGGTGGAGGGATGGCGCTTGCTGTTAACATCCTCGATATGGTAGGGTTATCCAAAGATTGGGAATGTGCTGTCTGGGAGAGCTGACCCCGCCTCTGCACTCGCCCCCACCCTGATAGCAGACCGAAACCCTTCACAGCTGTGGTTCTAACGTCCTCAGGCTTAGTTCGTGTGGAATCAGCCACCCACCTGAATGCTGTGCACACACATGTTCCTAACCAGCCAGGAAGGAAACAGGTCACACAGGCTGGCTTGCCCCATCCGGAAAGGCGGCGAGCTGATGTGTGTTCAGTGGCACATGCTGTTTCAGTTGGCAGGCTCCAGGCCTTGCTAGAGAATCAGTAGTGGTATGCTGGCCAGTCCCGCCTTTATCCACCTCCAGGTGGAAACCCTGCCGCGGGAAGGCCCTCTGCCTCCTTATGTCAGTCCTATGGGGATTCTGCTTGGTACTCAGCAAGACAGCAAGAAAAACAGGCTGAGTTTCATAAGGGTCCACTGATGCGTCCTCCCTTACTTCACATGTACTCCAGGTCATGATAATTTGTGAACTGATGGTCTGGTTGGGCTGTGATGGGGGGTGGGGGGCAGTGGGTGGTTGCTGTAGAAACTCAGAGTAATTATGAATGCCCATTCCAGGCACTAGGTGAGCACGACGATGGCCTATGTGGGGCTAGCATAATGGGTGCGCCTGCAGCTGCTTGCTTAAAAAACACATTAGAGGAGTGTGTTGTGGACAGCTGACTTTCAGCTGACTGCTCTGGCTCTGCCCGTGACTTTGGTGTTCCAGCCAGTAGTCACCGGGAAGGGAAGACTTCTCAAGGGTCCCTGGAGAGTCTTCAGCCTCCCAGCAAGAAGGCAAGGTGTCACTCAGCAGGGAGCTGGGGCTAGGAGTTTGGTCTGGTGTGAGGAGTCCTGTTTTCTGGCTTTACTTAAGCAATTAGTTTTTAACCTGGGAATGGTTTCAGACCCTGAAGTGTCCTTTTCTTAATTAAGAGAGAAAAGGAGGTGTGGCTTCCCCTGTGCAAGATGGGAGAAGGGGAGTATATGGGGCCAGGGCCCGAACTGCTTGGGGAATTCTTTTTTCTTCTCCCATCTCCCTGAGGCCTCAGTTTTAGATAGAAGTGTTGACTCGTGAACTCTCTTTTCCTGCCCTATCTATGACTTTTCGACCTGTTTGGGAATACCCACCTCTGCATAGGCCTGCATTCCAAGCTGATCCTGGGAGTTCCCTGAGGTCAGTGACTGTCTCCCGGATTAATGGTTGACCAGGATTAAAATAACAAGTATAGGAGGGCAAGGTGACTCAGGCTACAAGCCTTGGTGACAAGGAATGAAAGAGTGTCATTGTTGAAATTTTTTAAATGGCCATGTTTGGAGGGAGGCCTGGCTTGAGTGAAAAACATAAACAAGGTGATAAACACTTGTTAATGGTTACCAAGTTTACCCTGTCTACTGACAGGAAGATAGCTCAGGACCCATGGTATGGGAAGTGAGGGAAGGGGTGTCGGGGCTTGTCCAGAATGTCTCAGCAAAGCCAGTCAGAAACAGGGAATGGGGCCCTCTTCTTATAGGTGAAGACTAGTGACTTGGCCCTGCTCATTTAGGTGCAGGTCTTTGTTTCTAGAATTGTCTTGTTCTTTTAGAAGCCTCAGGAGGCATCATTTCATCATTTACTCTCCCCCATTTTTTTTTTAGTTGGAGTTTCACTCTGTTGCCTGGGCTAGAGTACAGTGGCTGATCATGTCTCACCAGAGCCTCAACCTCCTGGGGTCAGGTGATCCTTCTGCCTCAACGTCCTGAGTAGCTGAAATTACAAGTATGCTGAGTATACTTGGCTGATTTTTTTCATGGAGATGGGGTCTTGCTATATTGACCAGAATGATCTCAAACTCTTGGGCTGAAGCAGTCCTCCTGCCTCAGCCTCCCAAATTGCTGGGATTACAGGTGTGAGCCACTGTGCTTGGCTTGTCATTCAGTCCCTAAAGTCAACTCACACATTTGCCCCTGTAGTTTGGAGAGAGAAATATATTTAGCATTTAGTATGAGTTGAGTTGCAGGCAGGAAATAGTTAACATAGGATGACTTGTTTCTCTTTGTTCTCCAGAGTTGAGCTCATTTTGGGGGGCAATTCTTCTGGAATTATAAAATATAATTGTGCAGGTCATCTCATTGGAAGGTCTGTGCAGGCTTTTTTGAAAGCATATTGTTGTACAAACTCGGGCATGCTCTTGGGATAGGTGTGAGTGATGGTAGAGTGCAAGGTTTCCAAGCCTTTGGTGTTGGTAGAACTCTGAATAGTGAAATTATGAGTTGGGTAGTGTTAAACAAGAAGGTGGGGTGTGTTCTGAGCTGCCTCTGAACTCACTCTTAATTGAACATGTATTTATTGGATGATTTTTGCATATGGTAGTTATCTTCCCCCTAGGAATTCTTGGCAGCACATGGTTTAACACTGAATTAGACATTTTTGACTAGTCCACCAGCGTTTTGGTTGGTCTTTTCTCCTCATAGATTTCAACCCCTTGAGGATGGCCTAAATTTCCTGTGTGTCTACTATGCAGGTTGGGCATCATGTTAATAGCAGTAGAAGTTTCTTCATTTTGGCTCCATCCTACACGGGAGCATGATGAGGCCTTTGGCAGCTAGCTGGCCTGTCATGGGCCCAGACCTGTGTGTAATGAGCTGGTCAGCCCAGGCTCACACACTAATCACACACTGGTCTGTGTGCTTGCCCAGATGGGACCCTCTTGGGCCTGCAGTCCTGATGGACTCCAACTTGCTGAGGAGCAGCAGGTGACAGCAAGGGCCCTTCTCTGTCTTCTACCCTCATCTCAGCATAGGTGCCCTTGAGGTTGGTGTGTTTTTGTGTCCGGGCAGCATAGCAGTGTGAATGTGTACCTACTGTCATGTGCTGCGTAACATTCCGGTTGGTGATAGACTGCATACACGTCGGTGGCCCCCATAGGAGTATACTGGAACTGGAAACTTCTGCTGCCTGGTATCGTTGTGGCTATGGCAGTGTCACTGCACAATGTATTACTCATGTGTTTGAGTGATGCTGGTGTAAACACACCTGTGTGCTGCCAGTTGTGTAAAGGTCTCCACATGCAGTTAAGTACAGTATACACTGCTTCATCATGATGATGCATGACTGTGTTGCTGGCTCACATATTTATAATATATGTTCACTACACTGTGTTTTTGGTCATTAATTTAGAGTGTACTCCTTCTATTTATAAAAAAAATAGTTAACTGTAAACAGCCTTAGGCACCTCTCAGGAGGGATTTTAGAAGAAGGTGTGTTATCCTAGGAGGTGGCAGCACCATGCGTGTTACCTCTCTAAAGACCTTCCTGGGGGACAGATGTGGAGGTGGAAGACAGCAATATTGATGATTCTGACCCTGTGTAGGCCTAGGCCATTGTATGTATTTGTGCCTTAGTTTGTGACAAAAAAGTTTAAAAAGTAAAAAAAAAAAAATGTAAAAAGCATATAGTTTAAGGACATGAAGAAATGAAATACTTTTGTACCACTGTACAATGTGTGTTTTAAGCTGAGTGTTATTACAAAAGAGTCAAAAAGTTTAAAAAAATTGGAAAGTTTACAAAGTGAAAAAGTTTAGTAAGCGAAGGTTAACTTGCAGAAGAAAACTATGTTTCATAGGTTTGGTGCACCCAAGTGTGCAGTGTTTATGAGTATATGATGGTATACAATGATGTCCTGGGCTGTCAAACTCACTCACTGTCACTCATCGATGCACCCACAGCAACATCCAGTCCTCAGACCCCAGTCATGGTGGGCACCCTACACGGGGACCAGTTTTGATCTTCTATGCCACGTTTTTATTGTCCTTTTTCTGTGTTTGGGTATGTTTAGATGCACAAATACTTACTGTTGTGTGCGATTGATTGCCTTTGGTGCCCCATGCTATAGCATGTAGTCACCTGCTGTTCGGTATGTAGCCCAGGGGCAGTGGGCTGCACTGTCCGGCCTAGGTATGTAGAAGGAACTGCCGTCTAGGCATGTGTCACCCTCTGTGATGTTCGCATAGCAGTGCCGCCTAACAGCATACTTCTCAGAAAGCGTCCCGACCGTAAAGTGACATGTGACTGTCATTTCAAAGGGCAGCCCTTGTCTCTTGCCAAAGGAGAAAGCATTCCCAGACAGGATGAGAGGTTTTTTGTTAAGTTTTTTAGAGGAGAGGGCTGGCCGCAGGGATCTAGAAATGGTACCTAGGAATGCATGCTTCTGGGAGGTTGTTTGAGGGTCCAGATGGGAGTGAGCCAGGGAAAAATCCAGAGTTCCCTGCGGTCCAAGGACCATAGTGAGTTTAAGTGGTGCCCCAAGCTCACCCCATGTCAGGTGCGGTGGGAGTCTTCATCTTGACTGTCCTGCAGGTGTGTCTGACTCTAGGCAGCAACGGTGGGTCCAGGGCCCCCAAGACGCCCTGATATGGTTCCCTAAGGGGACTGTCTACCTCAGAACTTTTAAGGGCTCCCAAAGGAGCCTCCATCCTTTGCCACCGACAGGAGGAGCCCAGTGTGTCCCATAGGTCTCTGCAGTCCTGCCCTTGTTTTTGGAGGCTGGAGGTGGCCTGTGTGGGAGGTGGGAGGTAGGAGGTGATGGCTCCACCCTGGACGGCCTGGATGTGAAGGACTGTAAAGATTCCTGTGTTCTCAGCTGGGCTGCGCCTGGACTGCCCTGTCAGGTTTCCCCTTTAGTTGGGAGAGTGGAGGAGGGAGACTGGCCACGGGCCGTTCCTGGGATGGCTGGAAATGGACAGTTGTTCTATCAGGCGGGTACTTAGCAGGAAGCCATGGAGGCGGTGGAGGGCTGTGAGCTCTGGCATCAGAATGACCTGCTTTCAGTCTCAGCGCTGCCACTTGCCGGCTACTGACCTTGAGCGACGTTAACCTTTTATTTTATTTTATTTTATTTATTTTTATTTTTATTTTTTTTTTGAGTTGGAGTCTCACTCTGTCGCCCAGACTGGAGTGCAGTGGCCGCTCCCGGCCACTGCAACCTCGACCTGCCGGGCTCCGGCGATCCTTCCGCCTCAGCCTTCCAAGTAGCTGGAACTACAGGCGCGCGCTACCACGCCCGGCTAATTTTTGATTTATTGTAGAGATGAGGTCTCGCCAAGTT
>CAUYQG010177521.1:0-18047 GCA_963574415.1 Tarsius wallacei
CGCCCCCCGAGGCCAATCCCCGGGCGCCCGGCGCGAGGCTCCGCCCCCCCATCCTCCCGCGGCCAATCCCAGAGCGTTCCGCGCGAGGTCCCGCCCCCGCCTCCCGCGGCTAACTCCCGGGCGCCCAGCGCGAGACCCCACCCCCGGCGTCGCTACGCGCGCGGCGCCACAGGAGTGCCGGGAGCCAGTGCCTGGCCGCGTGCGGCACGGGCAGGCGGTGGCGGCTGGTTCGGTCCCGCGACGCCGCCCCGGGGCTGAGGCTCTCCGGACAGAGAGTTCGGCCGCGGGCCCCCTCCCGGAAGCCGCGCCCGGACTTCTCCCCGCCCCCGGTCCCCCCGGGGCCTGCAGGGGTGCGCGCGCGCTGGCGGGGGCGGCGGTCGGCGGCGCGGCCCTGGCTCCTCCATTAGGGGCTCGGGTGCCAGGACCTGAGCGCGTCCTGGTGGTCTCCGGTCGTGTTCTCGCTGTAGTTTTCACACAGGCCCCGCCCACCCCGTAAAGTGTGGCATTTGACTTTGGGACGAGATCGCGTGGCGCATGTGGCACTAGACGCGCGTCCCCTGGCTCCTGTGGCCGGCGCCGGCTCACGTGGACCCCCGCGCGCGCACACGGCGGGCGCCGGCACCGCCCGCCAGGAGAGAGTCAGGGCTTAATTGCGGAGCGCGTCGGAGCCTCGCTGCAGCCACGCCTCCCCCGAGGGCTGTGGGGAGAGCGCAGCGACCCCGGCGGCGACGTCTGTAGGGGCCGCGCCTGGTGCCAAGGAGCGCGTGCCCAGAAACCCGAAACTCCGGCCCCATCAGGGAAGCACGTCTCCGTGGCAGACCAAATACCTCCTGCAAGCAGTATTCTGTAGCTCGAACTGATGGTGGAATATGTCGCCAGAGACTCAAGTTAACCCCACCACCACCATCCAAGGCCCTCTCCCTCCTACCCTTTCAGAGCCCTGTGGGCCCCCGAATGTCCCAGAGGCTTTTATGCTGGGGTATGACCACAAAAGGTGGCTCTGTGTCCACACCCACGTGAAAGGCTACATTGTAAAAGTAAAATAAACCAACTCCCTTATCTGCAGATGTCACACATACACCCCCTCCACCCTGGACTTAATTGACCAGGCATTGAAATTATGATTCTGGCCCAGTTCAGATCCAGATGAACCCTCTTGCCTATAAGGGTTTAGGTGTTTGCAGGAACCCAAGGGGAAACAAAACATCATCTCAGGCTGCATTAGCAGCAAGGCTTCCGGGAGGGGCAACATAATTAGCCAGACACACAGCCTGAGACAAATCGGAAAGGCTGACTTCTGGGGAGATCGCTGAAATGAAATACATTCAGTCATCTGAGTCAGAAAAAACATTTTCAGTATGCACCATGTCTTTTTCTGCATAGTTTAAATCAGACTAGAATGTTGCTTCCTTGAAATGAAACTTAGCAAGACTCTAATTACAGGTAACTATGGACTTCTTAAACCCCTCCCCTCCCGCCCGAAAAAGCCTACAATTCTGTCATGCCTACATGATAAACTATTGATGAAGTTTAAAGGGTTTGTTGAACTGCTTTTGACACACATACACACGTGAGCACGCACACACACAAGTTGTCACGGGAAATTTTGCTTTGACTCATTTCAGCTTTTTGGCCTTGAATCCTATTAACATAAGCCTGTACCAAGCCTGTGATTTTTCTGTCTGCAGCACAAAGCCTGAATTTGGTAGTCTTATTTTAGGTCTCAAGGATCTGGCTATGCATTAAAGAACACAGAGAAGACAGAAACAAGGGAAAGATGGAGGGGAAAAAATGTGATTCAGATTCCAGACATGGAGCATGTAGCCTGTCCCACTGCCCCTACCTCAGGTGGGAACATTGAGTTTCCCTCCTTGGAAATTCATAGAATTTAAAAAGAGGAGGGTAGAAGAAGCGATGATAATAGAATGAGTGCTGGTCTCATTCCAGATTGTAGGCAAGGGGTTAACATTTTAAAAATCCCACTTTATGGCTGGGTGCAGTGGGACTTTGGTCCTCAGAAGACGTCTGCGGACTGCAAGGAGAGAACAGTGAGCAAACTAGTTCAGGGTAGTCGTTCCTGCGGGTGGTCAGAGACAGCCCAGTGCTCCTAGGAGGAGCACACATGCTGAGGAGGAGCCCAGGGCCTGCTGTGGCTGCGCTCCCTCCCTCCCTCCTTGCCAAGTGCCCACAGGAGCCAGATGGGGCTGCCCTGAGTCGGCTTCCCTGAACACCCGGGCCTGGGGTGAGAACCAGACTGCATTTTTGAGACTCGCATCAACTCTTCTGTTAGGATCCAATGGAGGATCTTAGGTTATCCTAAGCAAAAAATGTTCAGTGCAGGAAACTGCACCTTCCAACGTCACTGGCAAGGCTAGGGCAGCAGGCTCGGTCTGGGCCCTGGAACCGGCCTCCTCTTCCATTTCAGGGCTCAGAGGCCACCCCCTGCTGGCCCCAAAACCCACCCAGCTGGAGCCTGGGCCCTGGGGACCAGGGAAATGCTCCCCAACTGTGCCTGCAACAGAGAGACGCCTTCTGAGGAGAAGGCGACAGACAGGGGGAGGACAGGAGGATCCTGCAGACAGAGGTGGAGCCTGGAGTGAGAGGCCACAGGCCAAGGAGTACTGGAGCCACAAGAAGATGGAAGAGGCAGGGAGGACACTCCGCCTCAGTGTTCTGGTGGTGTGTGGCCCTGCCAGCCTTTGGTTTCAGATTCCTGGCCTCCAAATCTGTAAGAGGATAAACTTTGGTTGTTTTAAGACAGAAAGAGGGAGGGATGGGGAAAGGGAGAAAAGAGATAAAAGCGAGAGAGAAATAGAGAGAGAGTCAGACAGAGCAGGGAGGGAGGGGGGAAGTAAGGAAAGATACCCTCCTCCTTGCTTCTGCCTCTCCAGTCTTCTCCAAGCACATCTAATTCATGAGATTAGCTGTGTCCACTCCCTAGCTGCAAGGGAGTCTAGGAAAGGTCATGCCTGGCTGTGCAGTCTCCACACTATATGGAGAACCCCCAGAACTGTGTGGGAAGGATCAGAGAGTGGGCTACCTTCTCCATGTCTCCCATGGGGCCCAGAAGGGTGAGCGTGTCCCAGCAGACATTGAAATCAATTGTGAAAGAACATCACTTGTTTGAATTGGCTGCTTTGTGACCACATGCACGGCCTCTTTTAATGGCTCTTGTGTGAGATGTCCAACGCCCATCTCACTGTTCTGAACGGTTCTCCCGTACCCAGCAAAGAAAGCACATCTGCCAATTTCCCTTGCTCTGAATTCTTTTATGCTTTTGGTGAGAACACCCCACTTTTTCTTTGGAAACACTCCTACCTTGCCTTGGCTTCGCCCCATCCCTCACCCAGGGGTGCAGCCAGCCAGCTGCAGGATTCTGCCACCCTGGGCCAGTGAATCCCTCGAGAGCTCTGCGGGAGAGGAGCCTCATCTGGGCTGGGGTCCCTCAGCTGGTGGCAGATGAGTGGAGCTCCAGGCGCTGACCTGGCCACCTCTGGGGATTCTACCAGAGAACGAAGCCAACCCAGGAGGAACAGAACCCACAGCAGAGCAAGCCCAGACCCCAAGGGCGCCCACTGGCCCCACACCTAGCTGCGCCTGGAAAGGCAGGCCTGCCCCCAGCAGAGCCAGCACCATCCCTTTCAGATCCACTGGTCTGCGGCTGAGACCACACAGTCATCCGCAGCCTATGCATAGGCCACCCTGGGGCAGTCCTAGAATCAGCAGCATCTCTCCCTCAGCATCTGAGGCTCGCCGTTCCTTCTTCATCATACATCACAGATATTGGCCAGGTGCGGTGGCTCGCACCTGTGCTACCAGCACTTTGGAAGTTCAAGGCGGGAGAATTGTTTGAGCCCCAGGAGTTCAAGACCAGCCTGGGCAACATAGCAAGACTCATGTCTACGAAAGAAGGAAGGGAGGGAGGAAAGAAAAGGAAGGAAAAGGGAAGGGAGGGCCGGAAGGAGGGGGAAAAAAGAAGGGAAGGAAGGAAGGAAGGAAAGAAGTCACAGGTATCAGCTGTCCCACCCTTAGTGTTGACCTCTGTGGCTAGCCTGTCGGTGCCATCTGGCAACCTGTAGAAGCTGACGTACAATTGCCCCAGATATCAGCACATCCATACAAGGGAATGTTAATCAATGCTAAAAAGAAAAGAGCGAGGAGCCGTGAGGAGGCATGGAGGAAACGTGAACGTGCGCTGCTGTGTGGAAGGCAGCCATCTGGAGAGTCCACTCCTGTGCCATCCCAGCCACAGACACTCTGGAAAGGCAGAAGTGGGAAGACAGAGGAAGGAGCCGTGGCTGCCAAGGGGTCAGGAAGGGAGGGGCAGCCAGGCAGCGCCCAGAGGACTTTTAGGGCAGCAGGAATGCCCATGTGATGATGCACAGTGGGGATGCATGTCATTGCACTTGTGTCCACACCCATGGAACGTGCACCAGCAAGAGTGAGTCGAGTGTGGACCGTGGTCCTGGAGTGATGATGGCGGGTCAAGGGGGATCCTTGCTTGGAACACAGTGGGGGAGGCTGGAGGGCATATGGGAGGAGTCTCTGCACCTTTTATTCACTTTTTCTGGGATCCGAGACTGTTCTAAAAAACTGTTCTATTAAAAAAAGTTGTTCTAGGCATCTGGTCAACTTCTCCCTGAGTCTGTGACCCCTCTCTCGTGACACCCCTGCTGGGAGGTGACCTGTGCTGACCTAGAACTTTCCCTGCACCCAGAGCAGCGCCCTTCTGCTCAACTGGGAGCCTCCACTTGCAGCCTCCCTCCCCAGACGGACCTCTACACACTCACCTGCCTCCCGGACGCCAGGTCCACAGCCCCCTGGCCCTGCACAGCAGCTTGGGAGGACAGAGGGGGAGGACGGAGAAGCTGTGGTGTGGGAGTGAGAAGAACATCAGACATGGGAGCGTGGTTTCCGTGTCTGTGCAGAGGACAACGTGTAATCAGAGATTTTAACATTCAGTCTTAAAAATTACAGAGAGCCATGACTCCGAAACAGCCCCTTGATTAAAGGTGCTGCCTATTTCCAGAGGCCAGTGAGTATGGGAACAGGGACAGGACAGATACAACCAGGCTCAACAGAGGGCTGGCATCCAGTGGCCCTGCGGTGTGTGTTAGGCATCTTGACGGCTGGCATTCCCAAGGCAGAGAGCTATGCTAGTATACAGTTGGGGCTCAACGATTGTTTTGACTTTTTATCTTTGAGTTAGGGTCTCACTCTGTCACCCAGGCTGGAGTGTAGGAACCTCAATATAGCTTCAGCCTCCCAGGCTCAGGCAATCCTCCCACCCCGGCCTCCTGAGTAGTTGGGACTATAGATGCACACCACTATGCTCAGTTCATTTGTTGATCTTCCTTTTTTTTTTTTTTAGAGGTGAGGTCTTGCCATGTTGCCCAAGCTAGTCTCAAACCTGTGGGCTCAGGCAATCTTCTCACCTCTGTATTGTTGATCTTTTATAGAGATGAGGTTTCACTGTGTTGCCCAGGCTGACCTCAAACTCCCGGTCTCAAGTCATCCTCTTGCCTTGGCCTCCCAAAGTGCTCAGATTACAGGCATGAGGGGAGACTGCTCCATGGTTAACTGTCAACTTTTCTGTAGTTGAGACTGGGCTAAAAGACAGCCAGAATCACTAGATTCAGAAGGCAGAGCGGGTGGGGAGGCAGATTGGAACTTATTTAAGTAAAACACACACACCCCTCCTGCCACTAGAAACACGGCCCCTTGACTAGAGCACTTTAACTTTAAGGAAAGTGACATCTTTAAGTTCCAGGAGGCAAGGATGGGCCTGACTGGGCCTTCCCTCCCCTCCCACATACCTTGGATGGTTTCCATGGCAGCAAAGTGGCCCCAGCCCCCTCCACCCTGGAGTAAAGAAGCCCCAGTGTTCTACAATTGTCTCCCCTGCCTCTTGGCGATATTATCACTCTGGATCTGGAAGCTTTCCCCCACCTTCCTTCTCTGTTTCAATGTAGCATGTAAGTGAAAGGGTGAAAATAATTCTCTTTTTTATTTAAGGCAAAACCTGAGATTTGCTTCTCCTCTTGGTGATTTGGGTCTTAATAGCCCTCGTTGTTTTTCTGGGAACATAAAACACCCATGCGATAAGCAGTCTGGTGACAATAGCTCAGAACACACCCAAGCTTTCAGCACTGCCTGGGACAGGGAGTCAATTTTCACCGTGTTTTAACTGGACATAAAATTTCCACCATGTTTTAACTGGAGAAGCCTTGGGCCGTTTCCCCGAAGTCTTTTGGCCATGGAGCCACATGGGAAACGTGTCATTACTCAGTATTCATGGAGCCTGCTAGACACTCCCTTGGTTAAAGGAGCCTGGGGGTACTGTGAGTGGGAACGCAGTCCTTGGGGTCTTCTTCTTCTGTTCTCCAGCCGGAGGAATCCTGTGGGCAAGTCCACCTGCCCTTCTCCCTCTAAGCCCTCGTTCATTAGAAGATAAAGGCGCAGAAATACACGGGCCTTGGCCTTGGTCCCACAGGGGCAAGTGCTCTCAGGATACCTGACACAATTCTGTGGTTGGAAGACTCCACAAACAAGGGTCCCCAGAGATCCCACGAGCAGAGGGCCCCAGAGACCCCAGAAGCCCACCACCTCATAGCAGAGTCCTGGGGCTTCTGATCCCCAAGGAGATTAGACACACAGAATATTTGCCCTCAACCAACCCGAGACACAGGACAGGCCACTGAAGGATGCAGGATGCAGAGAAGGCAGCATCCTTTCCCCAGAGTGTCCCCTCCCCAGTGTTCCCTCTCCAATATGTCCTCCCCCAGAGTGGCCACTCCCAAAGCATTCCTTCCCCAAAGCACCCCCCCCAAGTGTTCCCTCTCCAAAGTGTCCCCTCTCCAATGTGTCCACCCCCAAAATATCCACCCTCAAGGCGTCTCTTCCTCAAAGTCTCAGCTCCTTGCAAAAGGTACTAAGCTAACAGGAAGCCAAAGCATTCCATAAATCCCCAGCCAAGATGCAGAGGAAGAACAAGCACCCCCCTCACTCCCCACTAAGTCTCCTGGTGAGAGAGAAGGGAAGTCCTGTGGGGCCACAGCCCCGGGGTATCTTGCTTTATCTGGCTGGAAGGTCACAGTAGCCACCATATACTGTCCATGCTGTTCGGTGCCGCTGCCACGGACCCTGAGATGGTGCCTGAAACATGCCCGGCCGTCGTGTGCGTGGAAGAAGCTGCCCCCAAGTCAGCAGGGGCCTTTCAGTCACTTGGCCTTGAGGTCTCAGATGGAGGCTAGTGAAGATAAGGGTGGAGAATGGTGGAGTCACAGGTGAAGGCCGATGCAGTTACAGGAGGCCGGTGCAGTCGTGGGTGGAGGCCAATGTAGTCGTGGGTGGAGGCTAGTGCCGTTGTGGGTGGAGTGTGGTCATTCTTTACACAGTGAGAAACCCACTCACCACCAGAAGCGTTTGTATTATGACAGGTGTCTACAAATGTCCAGGATTTTCCCCAAGATATTCACGTTGCTAATGCTTTTTCTTCTGATCAAAAAAGAAAATCGTGGGGGGGGGCGGTGAGGCGAGCATGATACGGTGGTGTTAGGAAGCCATCGTGGACCCAGAGACCACTTGATCCAACAAGGGGACGGGTTTCTGTATAAAGAAGCAGCTTGGGCCCACCACAGATGTCCTCGTCATCGCAGATTACGCTCAGGGACTCACACGTTCCAAGGTGGTGAGGCTGGTATGCGGGATTCTCTGCAGGAGGCACTGAAGCCAGCTGCTAATTGGCTTTAATTCGTCTGGAATGTGCCACTTCCCACTCCAGGGGCCTGAGTGTCGCAAGACAGAAAACCCCTGGGTCACAGGAGTCAACCTTAACCAACTCCAAGAGCAGAGAATGACAGCAGAGTGAGCTACTTTGCCAAGTGTGTCCCCATGCCAAACGGGACATATATGTAGCTCAGTGATACACAAGAGTCACAGCGGATTTTGTGCCACACAATAGGCGACTGTCCCGTGAGACTCTTAACATGAAATCGCCTGGGAAGTTGCAAAGGTTGAACACGCCATGGGCTTCACAATGAGGGCGGGTTGGCCTTTAGTCAGCCATCGGGAGGAGGGGTGTGTTCACAGCCTCGTCAGACCATCCCCTAGTCCTCATGCCTGGGCCTCCATGAGGGGACAGAAAGGACATGCGATGCCAGTCTTGCATTCCCTTGCTAAGACACATGGCCGACCGAAGGCCCAGGCACCTATTCCTCTGACTCCACCCTTTCCTCCCTCCATCCTCCCTCTCCTTCCTGGACCCTTTCCTCCTTTCCTGCACAGAGGAGCGAGCACCACATTACCAGCCAGACCCCATGTCGCCTTAGGGTGAAATGCAGCAGGCCCTGGGCGTGAGTGCCGCCAGCCCTGTGGCATTGAGGACAGCACCCACTCACGGCCCTGCCCAGCAACAGGCCCCTAAAGGCTCTTGATGCTCTGGCCCAGCTGTAGGACACTCTGCATTCCTCCCACCCCATGACAAAATTCCCTGGCCCATAAGGAGACCCCTTTAGAGGCTGGCTGGTCTCCCTCTCCCTCACCCTCCTTCCGGGTCACACACAGGCCAGCGCCGCCTGAACACGTGACTGGAGACTTCTGTGTACTTCTCGCCATTTGACATATGGTGTTATCTGGTCCTATGCTCCCTCCAAAACATGAGCGCCATGATGGTGGACACTTTGTTCTGTTTGCTGCTCTGTCCCTGGGACCTAGAAGCAGGCTCAGCACACAGCACATGTATGCTCAACAAGGGTTGAATGAATGCTTGAGTGGATGAATGAATGATGCATGAACGAATGGATGGGTGAATCTGTGCATTTCATGTGCATGGAGAAAGGGCAGGGAAAGAGCCCGAAGGGGTTGGAACTGTGGATGCAGATGAGCTGAGGAGCCAGAGCCGGAGGGACAGGGCAAGGTAGGGAAACAGAGGTGCTCTGCAGACCGGGCAGCTCTCAGTTGGCCCTGTCTTGCTCCGCAGAGGGAGGACGAGGCTGAAGGATACAGTAGGAGGCTTGAGACTGGGGTAGCTGCAAAGTGGACAGGTGGTGGCCGGCCTGAGACTCAGGGGACCAGAACTCAGGTCACGCCCAGAATGGGAGTGGGTCAGGTACGGTGGGAGGAGGGCAGGATGGGTGGCCGTGTCCACTGAAGATGCTCAAGCAAGGACCACAGGACCAGCCAGCACACAAGGGCAGGTGTCAAGGGCAGGTGTTGAGGCAGAAGAAGGAGTGGCAGGTCAGCAGGTGGCCTCAGGGCCAAGTGGGCATTTACCCAGGAAGGCGACTGGCTGATTGAGTGATGGGAATCGAGTCAAGAATATTTGGGTGCCCACCTGGAGGGTGATGGTGAGCCACCCCATTCCCCAGCCAGGCCATGACACACGCCGTGTCAGCGGCACCGGGAGCATGTGGCATGGATGGCTGTGCCATGTGGAGGCTCCAGGCAAGGACTGCATGTACCCCTGTGTCTGTACTCTGGGCTCCCAGCACCTGCCCAGCAGAGCCATCCCTCCCTGAACGGCTGGCAAGTGATAGAGCAGGCTCTGTGCAAGGGCTGCTGACGTGGGTCTCTGCATAGCCGTCTATTGGGGGGGCTCCTTCCTGGGTCTCCAGGGACTCCCATACCCCCCCCCGGGGGGGGACAGGAATGCCAACTGAGCACACACCACGTCCTGGGCACCATGTTCAGTGTTCTGTGCATATCGACGCATGTAACTGTCATGCCACGCACGGGGCAAGGCCAAGTCAGCTGCCATCCCGTGCACAGGTGGGAGCCTGACCCCGAGCCATGGGGCTGTGTGCTCGCGATGACACAGAAGGGCATGCCTGCTTGGAACTCCGACCCCACCTACTGTTCCTCAGTGGCCTCCGCTGTCCAGATCCCGGGCCCTTATCGCCCCAGAATCGTTCCTGCCGCTCACAGGTGGACGAGGACGAGGTTTGCACTTGGGGTGGAATGTGCGGAATGCAGGGATGGAGTCATGCAGAAGGTTGGAGGCATGTGCTGTGTGTGCACACATAAATGTGTGCATGCTGCATGCATATGCATGTGTGGTATGTGTGATGTGTGGTGTGTGCATGTGTGTGTGCATGTGTGGTGTGTGTGTGCATGTATGTGTGCTGTGTGTGTGTGTGTGTGTGTGTGTGTATGTGGTGGTAGGGGCTGTGGTTTTGTTTCTTTTCTTTTCTTCTTTTTTTTTTTTGAGTTGAAGTCTCGCTCTGTCACCCAGTCTGGGCTACAGTGGCACGCTCATGGGGTGCAGTGGCACCATCCTTCTGCCTCAGCCTTCCAAGTAGCTGGAACCAAGGCATGTGCAACCACACCCAGCTAATTCTTGTATTTGCTGTAGAGACAAGATCTTGCCAAGTTGCCCAGGCTGGTCTTGAACCCATGGGCTCAGGCAATCCTCTTACCTCGGCCTCCCAAAGTGCTGGGATGACAGGCGTGAGCCACTGCGCCAGGCCAAGGGGCTGCTGTTAAAAACAACTTCTCATATGCCCCCAGAGCTGCGTGGATCACAGCTCAGAACTGGGAGTTGCCCATGACGTGACCCTGCCAACGTAGAGGAAGAACACGGAGAACATAGGACTGGTCTTCTGGAAAAGCAACACCTGGGACAAGCCTCTCACCAGCTCAGGGCAGAGCGGGGGGAGAACACCCCCTCTCGGACTGACGCGTCCTGCCCACCACCTCTCCACTTTGCCAGAAGCCCCAAGGCCTGAGCAAGAAGCTACCCAGCATGGAGTCTGCAGAGTGGAGGCCCAGCACAACAAGGCACCACAAGGACCTGAGAAAGTGGCCTCCTCCGGCCTCTAAACGCCTGCTGTCTCCACCTCTGTCCTGCTGCGTAACCGGCCCCATTCAGGATTGGAAGAAAGCTTCACCGCGGGGCGCACTCAGTGATGTGTGTGCAGGACACGGTGGCTGTGGATGAATACTGTGCTCCCTCCAAGGCTTTCGTCATCACCGGCCCTTGGATTGTTCGCAGGCCCCACCCAGGGGAGAATTGTCTCGGGCAGAAAATCCATTCTTCTCCCTCAGTAAACACTCACCTTCATTGTCCACATCTGCGTGATGCTGAGAAGCTGGAGACGTTGATGTTTTTCCAAATGTAAGAAAAGAAATTTTCCCAGGAGGCTACCCAGAAATGCGAATTATGTAACTGAGGGAGGGTTGGTCACATGTACTTGTCTAGGTCAACGTGTGCGCGTGGACCAACACAAAGGTCACAGAGGTGCTGTAGCAAGAACCAATCCTTCTTCGGGGAAGCTGTGGTCTCCGGAGGAAAGTTTATGGGGGGAGAATGAGTGCGTCACAACTCAGACAAATAATGTCGAGTTGCATTTCAGGAGCAAGAGGCAGGCCCAGTGTGCCGGAGTGGCCGTTGGAAGCATCTGGGGGAGCCGGGAGTGGGGGTGGGCCATGCCAGATGTGTGAGGCTCGGTGTGAGGGTGCACTGAGGGAGGGTCCCAAAGGCTCGTGGAGAGGCTGAAGAGGATGGAGTGGGACTCAGCTGGATGGTGAGGTACCATGGGTCACAGGAAGGCAGGCAGGGACTCAAGCCTTGTTACGGGCTGGCACCTGAACTCAGGGAACCCCACAGTTCCAAGAGATGAGGCACCCTCATGACAGCCAGCTACCCACCCTGGGGCCCACCAGCAAGCGGCATGCTTAGAACCTGCTGAGAACAGAGGCTGGAAGGACCGAGGGATTTAAAAGAAGAAACATCAGGATCGTGGCTACGTTGGAAATAGCCACAGTTGAAATCAGCCATTGAGCTGTGGTCCACTCTGACATTTGTTTTTCTCTGAAAAACAAGCCACAGGCCGGATTCGGTGGCTCAGCCTGTAATCCCAGCACTCTGGAAGGCTGAGGCGAGTGAATTGCCTAAACCCGCGGGTTCGAGAGAACTTGGCGAGACGTCATCTCTAAAATAAATTAAAAAATTAGCCAGGCATGGTAACGCGCACCTGTAGTTCCGACTACTTAAAGGCTCAGGCAGAAGGATCGCTGGAGCCCAGCAGGTCAATGCTGGGGTGGCCGTGAGCGTGCCACTGCACTCCAGCCTGGGCGATGGAGTGAGACTCCAACTCAAAAAAAAAAACAAAAAAAAAACAAGCTACAACCATGGAGCCTGGGGCCTTGACATTCCCAGGGCAGAAGCCACCCGTGGACTCAAGCAGGAGGGACAAGATGGGGGTGGGGGAGGTCAATCTGGGTAGCCACGATTCTGTGTGTTGTGTGTGTACATGTTTGTGTGTGTACCTGATTGTGTGTGTGTGTGTGTGTATGTTAGTAGGGGTGCAGACCTGCAGGGTGAGGCCAATCCTGGCAGCCACATTTCTAGAAGAAGATGGTGAGGGCCAGAGCTCTGAAGACTGGCCGGCAAGCAGAAACTGGAGGAAGCTACCAGGTCACCTACGTGGAGGGCCAATGGGAACAAAGCCTCTCTTGGAGGCCGACGCCAGCTAGACCACGTCTATGCGGTGTCTGTTCCACGTCTGGTACATGTTAGGAAAAGCCAAGCTAGGACAGTGAAGAGGCAAGCCTTGAAAGGAAGTCGAAGCTTGCCAGCCAGGATTCCATTTATTCATTCATTCATTCATCAGCAAGAGAGAGTGCGTGCAGTCCCTGAGTTGCCCAGAGCCAGGACTCCCGGCTCACATGGTCTCCCATGTAAAGGGTGCCTCTGGAGCCTGTGTAGGGTATGGACAGTGCTTTGGGCTGTGCTGCGGGTGGCCCGGTCTGCATGCCTAGGGTATGCCCAGGCACTGCTGTTGGTGCGGAGGAAAACATGTCAGGGGTGAGGCCAGGAAGAGGAAGCAGCCAGCCAGCTGAGGCTGGAGGCTGGGAGGGCATAGAAAAGGCAAGGCATGTGGGCACCAGTTCCAAAACATACCGCCAGACCCCAGGGGCTACCCCTCCTCATGCCCACCCACTCCTGTCCTTCCATTTAGAATAGATGTGAGGAGGCCATGCATGGTGTCTCACACCCACAATCCCAGCACTTCGGGAGGCCGATGGGGGAAGGATCACTTGAGACCAGCCTGGGCAACATGGGGAGACCTCATTCTACAAAAAAGATAATAAAAAATTAGCTGGGCGTGGTGGTACCTGCCTGTTGTCCCAGTTACTCGGAGGCTGAGGCGGGAGGATCATCAGCGCTCAGGAGGTCGAGGCTGTGGTGAGCCGTGAGCGTGCATCTGTACTCCAGGCTGGGCGACCGAATGAGACCCCAACTCAAAAACAAAAATAAAAATAAATAATCATCAGAAGAGCTGACAGTGGCTCTTCCCACAGAAAGAGAGGTGAAATTACAATCGCCTGTAGACAGATGTGGGTGTGTGAAGGCCCCTCTCGAAGGTGCCCGGGTGGGCTGCCTCCCATCTGTGACGAAAACCCCACTCTCCTGGAGTCAGACCAGACATCTAAAATGGCAGGAAATAGACTTCTCAAGCCTGTGCTGCAGAAGAGACAAGACACGGCTTTGTCCCCTCGAGAGGGCCAGTGGCAGAGAATAGTTTCAACCTGCGATGGCACCTTTCCCTCTGTCTCATGCGACACTCAAGTAAGAGGTGGAGTACTAGGCGTTTAAGGACTGCCTTGCTCCTACTTTCTGCAAAGCCTCAGCGTTTCCCTCTCGCTGGCTGCAGGGTGTCCTGAACATGAGCTGACTGTCACAGCCTGGCACCTGGACAGCGCAGGGATGCACTGGGGAAGTCGAGACGAATGTCACACTGACGGTTGATCTGGTATCAAACTGGACTTGATGTTGGCAGCTGTCTAATTGCTTGAAAATTTGGAAAGATGTTTCCCTAGGTAGGGAGTCAGCGGTGTCCCTCTGCTGTGGCTGTTCCCCTCATACCAAATCCCTCAGGCCTGGATTGTTGTCCGAGATGGTGTCAGTAAAGGCGTCATCTTTCGACGCTCAAGACTACTTCACAGTGCCTTCAGCCTATAGGGAGGGACCCATCTCTGCTCAGGGGTGAGGGAGCAAGGCCAGATGGCGTGGGCTCGCCCTATCATCAGACTCACTGGTTTCTAGGGAGGACCGGGAAGGAGCTTTTTCCAATTAGCCAAGATACTTCCCGGGAAATAAATGAACCCAACTCAAGCTGGCCTAAGGGTCAGAAGAAAACGGTTGGGTTTGTTTAGCGGGAACATCTAAAGGTGGACTTGGCAGGTTTAAGCATGTCCATCACACAGGGTGGACAGAGGGTGGACATCACATGGTGGACATCAAACAGGCAGACACCGGGTAACATCACAGGATGGGCATCATACAGGTGGGCCCAGGACAGAGGGTGGACATCACAGAATGGAAATCACACAGATGGACACAGGATGAGCGGAAGGTGGACACAGGATAACATCACAGGATGCATATGACATACGTGAACGTAGGATGGACACAGGTGGACATCACATAGGTGGACACAGGATGGACAGAGGGTGGACACAGTGTAACACCACAGGATGGAGATCACAGAATGGACATCACAAGGTGGATACAGACAGACACAGAGTGGACATCACAGGACAGACACAGGATGAACAGAGGGTGGACACCACAGGATGTACATCACATGGTGCACACAGAATGTCTGTGGACTCCTGAGACATCCGCAGGCCCATGGGTCTCAGACCCTGCCTGGCTTCGTTCCCTGGTGGGCTTTGGAAGTCCTGGAAGCTCCGCTAGTTGGTCTCACAGCTAGAGGCTCCCAGCTGCGAGCTGTGAAGACCCCAGGAGAGATGGTTCCACACCATGTGGTGACATGGTGGAGATCTCTTCTGTCTGCCTGGCATTTGCCATCTCCTGTGTACAGCCATCCTGTCCTCACTCCTAACCCAGGCAATCCATGGGGCCAACCTGGGTGCTCTGCTCCAGGGTGCTGTCCTCACAGTCTCTTTGCCACAAAAGCAGCTGGTGAGACACAGGAGGAATCTGAGGGAGCTTTTGGAAAGTACCTTTCAGCTAGAAAAAGAAACACCATTTTGTTCCTTTCTGCAGGGAACTGGTGTGAGAACGAGACGCCTGGCGCTGTGGCAGCCACCTAGTGACAATCAGGACAGGAAACTAGCTCATGGCCACACACAAGCCTGGTTTTTTGTTGGTAGCTCTGAGTCAGTGAAGATGAAAACATGGAAGTCACCCCCCTCCTGCACGCAAATAGTCATAAATGTCCTTTCATTATAAGTAACTGCCGCCAAGTGCAAGTCAAACCAGCACAGCCTCTGGTTTCCATTTGAATCTGAGGACCAAGGTTGTCATTCACAAAACAGAGACCAGTGGGGAATGGCAAGCATGTCCGCCTTGGATGGGTCCTCCTGCCTCTGCACTTCAGGTCTCTCTGCCATGAAAAGACTGTTGGGCTGGACATTCCTCAGGCCTCTCGTGGCTCCGAGGTCCCCTGACTCTGTGACTCCCTCTGAACCAGGCCTGTCTGGGGCACTGGATTACAGGGGATCTAGCAGAAAGAAGGGCCCCAAGGAGTGGCCTGGGTTACAAGCACCCCTTTCAGAGGCCTCGGCCTGACATCACGCTGTGAAACTGGCTTAGGGGCTGAGCACTGCTTGGCTGAGTCCACAAATCTGTTTAGACCAGGGGTGAGACAAAGTTTTCATCAGCACAAAACCTGAGTGATCACAATGAGAACTGGAGGGACCTGGCCACCAGCAAAGCAGAGTGGACATGGGCTGGACATCACAGGATGGACACAGGGTGAACAGAAGGTGGACACAAGATGGGCATCACACAGGATGGACACCATGCAGGGTGGACATGGGACAGACACCACAGAGTGGACATAGGATGGACAGCACATTATGGACAGAGGGTAGACACAGGATGGACATCACAGGATGGACACAGGACAGACATCACAGGATGGACACATGGTAGACATCAGCAAGGTGGATATTACACAGGGTAGACAAAGGGTGGACATCACACAAGGTGGACACCGGCTGACATCACACAGGATGGACATCACACAGGGTAGACAGAGGATGGACACAGGAAGGACAACACATGATGGACACATGGTGGACATCATCCTGGGCGGGCATCACACAGGGTGGACTCAGGATGGACATTACACAGAGTGGACATCACTCAGCATAGACACAGGATAACAGGGTGGACATCACATGGTGGACATCGCACAGGGTGGACATGGGGTGGACACATGGTGGACATCAGTCCTGGCTGACATGCAGCCTCCCTGTCACTCCTGCCCTCTGCCCCCACCAAGGCTTCTTTTCTAGCATTAAGATCTTCTGCCTCCACTGAGCTACCACTGCTGCCCTGAGCCCCAGAGCCACCTTGGCCTCATGGTTTGCAAAAGTGTAACCTCCACCACCAGAAGAACCCGTGTTTCCACGGGACATTCTGGTTCTTTTCTGAAACAGAACATGGAGGTTACTTTTCGTGATTGCCACAGCATCATGTTTCCTGTTACCCGTCATCCCACACCCACTCACCCCCACCGCCACTACCCTCCACCACAGCTGCCACCAGAACTCCAGAACCACTAACATGTCTTCCATTCAGTAGAGTGGACTCCCTTGAACCCAAGACTCAGCCACCACGGAAGAGCTCATGTGGGCTGGATAAAGTGCTGGCTATCCCCAGGCCAGACAATGGCCCTTCACACAGTGGTATTTCTGTGGTCATTCACAGTATGGCCTTTCTGAACAATCATATCCAGAGTCACGGTCACTGAGGTGACCCAAACTACACCTCTCTCGTGACCTTAATCACTTTGATTCTTTCCTTATTTTTTGTGAGTTGGGGTCTCACTCTCTCTCCCACCCATGGACCCATGTAAGCCATGACTCAGACACTCTTCTCCGTGAGACCTCGGGTCCCAGGGCCTCCTTACCTGCCTCCTGCCCTCCTAGATCTCAGGCCCTGGGACCTCCTCACCTGCCTCTGCCCTCCTGGACCTACAGCCTCCTCACCTGCCTCCTGCCCTCCTACCCGGTCAGCAAACCCCAGCCAGGAGCCCAGCTACAGAGGACTCACGGTAGCAGACGGAGAAGCCAGGCAGGATGGGGGTGGGGAGCCACACATTCCTCTACCTTGCTCAGCTGGGAATGGCCCATCTGAGGAGGACATGGAAGCTCTGAAGGTCCGTGGGCCAAGGGCTGAGAGCCAGCAGGACGTGTGTCTGGAGTTGGCTCTCACGGCTGAACGGGACCTCACAGAGCGTGGGCTAAGGTTCCACGCAGCTGCATGTGACAGGGGTGGGGGGCTGTCCCAGGCTGCCGTGGCTGACGGTCACGGCGGCTGTGCAGTGTTGTCAGAGCCTGGGTCCATCAGAGGACCGTTGGCTCCTGTTCCAGGGATGCTATTTTGGTTAAGTCGCTGAGTCTGTCAGAAGCTGTGTCTTCATCTGCAGAACAGGAGGACTTGGGCTACTGCCTCATGAACCGGCGAGCGGGCCCAGCCCGTGTGCAGACCGTGCCTTGCAACAGCCTGTGCAGTGCGCCTGTTTTGTTCAGGACTAGTGTAGTAATGTCAGGCATACAGTGGAACTCAATAACTATTGTTGAATTGATGATGATTAATTGTTGCCACTATTACGGCTGCCACAAAGCACCCACGCACTCCCCTGCCTAGCATCCGGGAAGAGCTTGGCTTGTCTGACCCACCTTTATTTCTGGGCACCCCACTGCCCAATTCGAAGGGACCTGGGGAGCAATTGTCAATAGCGCCTGATGGAGGGCCCAGCAGAGCCCGGGACCACCCCTCCGCCAGACCAGACACTGCTAATGGCTTTTGTTCCTCTGCCAAATTCTCCCATCCAGCCTCCTCCGGGAAGAAAGAAGACGGCACCAGGTCCTTCAGCAGTGTCTCAGAAGGGGAGTGAGAAAGAGCTGGTTCTGGGGTCCCAGGAGGCCCTGAGGTGTCCTTCTGTCTCTGCAGCCTGGCTTCCTGCACAAGGCTTGTGCTCGCTCACTCTCTTCCAGTGGAATTGTGGTGAGAAGGCTCACAGGAGTCAAAACAAGCTGGTGATATAAAAACCAGATGCAGACTTGGT
>CAUYQG010177524.1:0-26435 GCA_963574415.1 Tarsius wallacei
AAAAGGATAGCATGGCCGGGCTCGTGGCTCAGCCTGTAGTCCCGCGCTTTGGGGGGCCGAGGTGAGTGAATTGCCTGAGCCTGAGGGTTCGAGACTCGCCTGGGCAACTTGGCGAGACCTCATCTCTACAATAAATAAATAAATAATTAGCCAGGTGTGGTAGCGCGTGCCTGTAGTTCCAGCTACTTGGAAGGCTGAGGCGGAGGATCGCCGGAGCCCAGCAGGTCGAGGCTGCGGTGGCCGGGAGCGGCCACTGCACTCCAGTCTGGGTGACTGATTGAGACTCCAACTAAAAAAAAAAAAAAAAAGAAATAATAATAATAATAATTTTTAAAAACGATAGCATGAAGGATCCTTATAGTGATGGTTAAGTATTTTGATTTTGTTTATGTAACGATATACATGATAAAATTGCAAAGAACTATTTACATACAACACTTACAGACACACAAATGTTTACATATATAACTAGCAGAATCTGAATAAGCTCTATGGAGAGTACCAATGTTAATTTCCTGGGTTTGATAGTTACTCAAGATACACATTTAGGAAGACTGAGTGAAAGGTTCATGGGATTTCCCTGTAAATGTCTTTGTGCCTTTCTTTGTATATAGAGTTATTTCAAAGTAAAATTGTTACAAAGGGTTTGGCAGTAGCGGGACACTGCCAGGGGATAAAGGGGCAAATAACATTAATAAGGGTACCTGATCTCAAATCAGGCAAAGTGGAGATCAAAGGGAGACCCAAACTTTACCTGTATGATGACCACTTATCTACCTAATCTTGAATTGTACCCCACATTTTTAAAATAATAAATTTCTAAAAAGAGAAAAAAAATTAGAAAAACAAACCAACTGAGTTTATGACATGTATCCAAAGTTAAGACCAAATCTAGATTCCCTAAAATACTATTTTTACAAAAGGACAATATTTTTAAGCTGGCATATCAATCTATCATTAACAGTGAAACAAACTAATTTGGTTACATGTTATCTAAATCCATAATCATCAATTTTATGTGTCTATCACCATTTCGCCATTTAATTTTCCCCTTCAATATGTGTTGTTATATTATCATAGTTGATTTGTCTATGTTATAAACCTCTTCATTTTTTCAGAGTAGTTTATAATCTTAGTCCTAGAAATATTTTAATTAAGATTAAATTGCTTCAGAAAATTATGAAAGTCATTTAGAGATAGCACCAAAGATTTTAAAATCTTCTTTTGTTTTAAAAGCATTTTTGCAGTTAATCTCATTGACAGTTTCAGTACAATTCACTTTGAAATTGTAAAAGATTGTGCCTTAATAAACCTTAAGAGGCTAATTTTTTTAATTGGCAATTTTTTTTGAGTTGGGGTCTCACTATGTCGCCAAGGCTGGAGTGCAGTGGCATATTAGTGGCCACCACAGCCTCGACCCGCTGGACTCAGGCAATCCTTCTGCCTCAGCCTTCCAAGTAGCTGGAACCACAGGTGCATGCCACCACACTCAGTTAATTTATTGTAGAGATGAGGTCTCACCAAGTTGCCCAGGCTGATCTCAAACTCTTGGCCTCAGACAATCTTCTCACCTCCACCTCCCAAAGCACTGGGATTATAGGCATCAGCCATTGCGCCCAGCTAAATTGGCAATTTTTATGCATAGTTTGAGTTTTAAACCAAAAATGCCTGACTTGAAAAATAATTGGTTTTTATAATGTATTAAATATTCCTGGAAAAGGATTAAAATTTTCAAGATATAAACAAAGTAAAATTTCTGAGATGGAAAATGTATCAATAGCTGCTATAACAAGTTACCACAAACTTGATGGCTTAAAACAACTAAATTATTCTCTCACAGTTCTAGAGGTCAGAAGTTCTGAATCAGTATTACTGGGCCAAAATTAAGTCACCATAGGGTTATCCTTCTTCCAGCAGCACGAAGAGAATCTATTCCAATTTCTGGCAACTGCTGACATTAATGTGTTGCCACATCACTCCAATCTCTGTCTCCGTGGTCACATTGTCATCTCTATATCTCCTTTTGCCTCTCTCACATAAGGATGTTTGTTAAAAGATTTAGAGCCCACCCAGATAATCCATGATAATTTCTCCATGTTAAGACCCTTAACTCAATTCTATATACAAAGATTCTTTTTCCTCATAAGATAATACAGGTACCAAAGATTAGAACCTGATCTCTAAGTAGACATTATTCAGTTTACTAGTAAATTAAGTGTTCCATGGTCTTGGTTCTTCTCAACTTTTGCTTTGTGTAACATTCAAAAGTAGCTGCAGGTGTGTGTGTGTGTGTGTGTGTGTGTGTGTGTGTGTGTGTTGTTTTAAGTGTTGTTATATTTTACAGGAATCTGGTAGACTTCTTTTTTCTTTTGCTCCTCTTTTCATGTGCCTTTTTCATCTGACCCTTTAACAACAAAAAAATTAATGTAATCTACTATGTTTAGACATTAAAGCACATATAACAGTTAAATGTGAATAAATTCTTCTACTAAAGATTCCAAATCAATTTTTCTATTGTAATCTATGTGCATATAAAGAATAAGAAAGAAGTGGAAAGATAACCAATAGTCTTAGAAAATCTTCAGCCTTGCTACTAAAGATGTGCTAATATTATCAGTGAGATCCCATTTTTTTAAGGCTGAATAAGGCAGTAAATATTTATCCAGCTTTAACAAATTGTAGCATGCTGTCATATTAGCTTTAAATCTTTTTATTAAAATATCACACAGGTATAATGGAAGCCTCTTGAATGCCACCTCTCTGATTTCATTCTCCTCTCCTTTCACAGTAATAACTATCCTGTTTGGGGTATTAGCATTCTTTCATATGTTCTTTACACCCTTACTACATATATGTGTGCTCTTTATATTTTGACTACTTGCATTTATTTATAAGCAATCAGTATTGTTTGCATGTTTTAAACCCTTTCTCATTCAAATTTATGGTTTGTGATTTTTCCATGTTTGATACATAATAGATATAGTTCATTCATTTAAACTGCTAGATTGAGTTTCCTTGCATGGTTATTCTCATGTTTACTTATCCATTTTCTTTTTGATGAAAATGTTTCCAGTGTTTTGTTATTATATAAAATGCTTCAATAGAGATAATATTTTCATGTCTCAAGATGACAAGAGACTTGAAATTAAAATACTCTGTGCTATGAGATTTACTGGCAGGAATGCAATCTGATGCCATCTTTCTGAAAAACAATTTGCAATTTGGTAATATGTACCAAGAACCTTAAAACACATCTACATTCATTAGCCCTGTAGACTTACTTTTAAAAATGTGTATCAGTGGACCTAAGATGAGTACCCCCAGATCAGCAGCATAAGCACAAGCAAATTCTCAAGGCCCTACCTTAAACCTACTGAATCAGAAGCTTTGGGGATGGAAATAAGCAATCTGCTTTACCAAGCCCATCAGGTGATTTTAATGTACACTAAAGTTTTAAAAATCAGAAAGGCTCAAGGATATTCAATGCAGAATCATTTATATTAACAAAGATGAGACTTGCCTTCAGTGTTCTACAACAGGAAATGTTCACATAAACAATGAAACAATATAGGATGAAAATTTTAATTACATGGGAAAATGGCTTTGACATTGTGCTATAAGAAAACAATGGAATCTAAAGCTGTATATATAGCAAAATCCAAATTATTTTAAAAGGATACATATATATTTCTACTCAAAGGCATTAAATGAAGAATAATAACATACTTGTATATGAACACATACATTGTTTGAGCTCATGTATTTATATTTAGTTAACATATGACTCATTTATGCTATGTATCACCTTACTAATTATATTTATTAGTTATGGAAAATGATAAATTATGCTGTTTTTATAATATAAATAATTGCTCCTAATTTTTTTAGATTTCAAATACCAAGCTTTGGTGTGCTAATAGCTTCTCAATAATGATTATCCTCCTTCTGGGAATATACCCAGAGGAACTCAAATCATTCTATAAAAAAGACACCTGTGCATGCATGTTTATTGCAACATTGTTCACAATAGCAAAAACATGGAACCAACCATGCTGCTCATCAAAAGTAGACTGTATACAAAAAAATGTGATACATATACATAATGAAATATTACAGATCTATAAAGAAGGACAAAATTATGAACTCTTCAGCAACTTGGATGAATTTAGATAATACTGTAATACTCAGTGACCTTTCACAGAAACAAAGAACTGAGTAATACATGTTCTCACTCATAAGCAGACCCTGAACAATTATCATAATACTACAAGAAAGAGATTGGCAGCAGTGGGAAACTACCAGAGGAGGGGGTGGACATACTTCATCAATAAGGGTACCTGATCCCAAACTAGGTGAAGTGGGGACCTAAGTGAGGCCCAAACTTACCTGTACAATGACTTTTTGTATACCTAACCCTGAATTGTACCCTATATCTTTAAAATAAAATTTTAAAAAGTATATATATACTCAAAAAATACATATATTGTCTTATGTAATTTGCTTAATTAACATTGATTGACATTATCTACATATAACCCTTAACCATAACATGTGTTCACACATATTCTAAAGTCTATTAATAGAAACATAGGGAATATTAACACTGGATGGTGCAATATCCAGTGAAATAAATATGTAAATTATATGTCAATAGAACTTGCTAATTTAAAAGAATGAACTTTGAATTATTTGGCAGCTGAATTTTTATGTAAAATTGCTAGTATTCTTTATGATTATTAAATGCATCATTAGAACCTCAACATCCATTTATATAATTCTAATGGTTATTTGTTCTATTATGTATAACCCCACTTATTTTTAAAAATAATTAATATAATTTTGCTCGCATCTGATGTATATACTATGATTAAAATTTAATTTGAATTTTTCTTAAGTGAAAAATAGATTTTGTCTGAGCTCTATAGCACTTACATTCAATTTTAACTTACAATTATCAATATGTTCCTATTACATTCAAAAAATAATAGGGAGCGTGCCTGCAGCTAGTTTAATACCTTTAAATTCCTATGGATCACAATGAAAGAACATGTATCCCAGCGTGCTTCATATTTCAAAGGTTGTGGGCTGTTAACATTGTACTTTTATTAAAGTTCTTATCAATTTTTTGCTGTCAATCTGAATGTAAGATTACCTTATCATTTTTCTATAGAATAAAAATGTGTAGAAAATGTTACTTTATTTCCAACTACTTATCTAGCCAAAATGAAAAAAGAAATGTAGAAAAAGAAAAAGTCAACTATATTACAGCCTAAGAACAGCCAATTTTTACATACATTAATATTGAAATGACACAAATACACATCCACGTAGTCATTTGTTCAACAGATACTTAGTGTTGAATGTCTATTGTGTGCCAGTAATTGTGAAGTCACCAGGGATATAACAGTGAACAAGACAATTACGTTCCTGTTCTCAGGAAGCATTCGTTTTAGTCGGAGTATAAACACTTCAAATAGTAATAAAACCTGATTTTAGAAAAAGAGGAGTTTAAAGTAACATCTAAAGAAGGGATCAGAATTAAACATGAAAAGTGGCGAGGAACATTCAAAGAACAGAGCAAAGACTGCACAAAGACTCTAAGGTGAGAAATTGCTGATGAGAAGTACTTCAAGAAGCGAGACAAGGTAAGAGTGTCCAGAGAATTGTGAGCAAAAGAGAACAAGGAACCATACAAGGCTAGGGTAAAGTCAGGGACCAGATCACCAGATTAGTCAGGTCCCTAGAAATTATGATAGGATTTTGAACTATAGAGAGAAACGTTTATTCCTCTTGTGATATGTAACTTTACTGAGCATTTGATATTGTTTTATATATCTATCACCAAATTATTAACTTGATTCTTATTTTTATACATGTAGATGGCTTCTAACATTTTGCAACAATAAGCAGTGCCACAATTAACACTCTTACATGTCTTTATGTACTTGTTTAGTAAAATATATAGTTCACAAGAAATACTATATAACATGTGTGCTTAATGTATACAGATAGTATTAAATTAATACTTATAGTTAAGTGAAAAATAATTTAGTGTTTTTTTCTTTGCAGACAAGTATAAGAAGTTTTGCTCACAGCCTCATATCTTCTAAAACTGCTAGTGGGAATATAGACATAATTTCAGCTAGGAATCAATTAGAAATTAAAATGTCTCCGATTATAGGAGGATGTGGCTTCTAAATAATAAGGAGAATCTTCTACTACATTAGAGTTTCTACCTTTCTTCCTTTTCAGGTTATTCTAAAGGCCTGTCAAGAGTGTCTAGGGTTTCTGAACATCTCTAATGAAGGCTGAGTGTCTTTTGCTTCTGGAAATGTGGCTCGCATATGTCTCCATCTACACACCTTGTCTTTATCTCTGATCTCAGTTTGCCTAAATCACACCACCATTTGTAATATAGGCTAGCATTTGTCCCTAAAATCAAGAGCAAAAGAGAACCATTTTTCCAAGGCCAGATTTTTGAAAGCAGCATCCAGGCCTGCACCCCAGGAAATACAGGAGTATCTGATGAAAGCCATTCCATTCAGAGGAGGATGCTCCCCCTTTTTAATGCTTTTTTCCAAAATACTTCAATAACAACAACAACAAAAGGACACGTGGGAAATCTGTTTCCTTTGAGAGTCCACTCACTGCTGAGCTTGGAGGGGATGCTTACTGCTCTTAGAAACAGATATTACCTAGACATTTTAAACTTCCTTTGCCTCCCCCAGTCCCACCTGCAAACTGCAAATTGAAAAAAGAGGTGGTTTAAAAACATGAAATCCTCTTTTGCCTGGTGGGATATCTTTATTCCTAAGTAATTTCTCCAAATAACACCCTTGAGTCTCTGAAAATGTAAAAATTGCCTGTAGAGTCTAGGCAAATGAGGGGCTAAATCGATTCATTATTTCCCTCTGGATTCTCATTCACCCCTAGCTGTAGGAAGCATCACAAACACAGGATTGATGAAAAGTGTATAAACATATTATTCAGGTACTCAGGTTGTCACAGGGAGCTTTTTTTGTTGTTATTCTTGATTTCAATGTAAGCACAGCTGAGCAGTGGGAATGTTCAGGTTTTAGACAGATTTCTCTTTCTGAAAGATAATATTTCTCACTCTGAATGATTTTCTTCTTTTTCCTTCAAATTCCAAGACAAATTCTGAAATCTACTCAGATCTGATCTACTCTTGGATCCTCACTGGTGTCTTCATTATTAAGATTCTTAGAAATAACTAAGCATAATTGATAAGCAATCCATGACTCTAATCTGTGATTTGTTATGAGTTGTCTTTGAACTTCTTAAAATAGTTGAGATTGTGTTTGGTAGCAAAGTATACCAAATTCTCAGTAGCCTAATTACAATTCAATAGTGGTCAACACTCAAGGACCCTGGCAGATAGAGCAACCAAAATCTCAGAGGTCATCAGTTGACATGCCGAGGGATGACTGAGTACTGCAGAGTCTTGCACAGCCAATTCAATGCTCTGGCCCGGAAGTGACATGGTCAAGTCGCTCTCACTGGCGACTTACTGTCTGCAGCTAAGCAGATGGCCCACTCCACCAAAAAGAGACCAGGAAGTATAATCCTAACTTGTTTCAGAAGACTAGTAGCCAGAAAAAGATGAGAAGTAGGAATAAAAACCACTCCAGGGCTCTAAAAGATAATTATCTGATGAAGAATTTTTTTTCAAAAATTGTGTAGGGAAAATTGAGTAAAGCTTACTGGATAGCAAAGTATAGAAAAACATAAATTTTTTTTGTTCCTTGTGAAGAGTCTACCTACAGAAAGTAATATTCCACCAACTGCATGCATCATTTCTATGTAAATAACAACAACAATAACAACAGGGGCCTTTACTCTCTTATCTCCGAATGCACATACTTGGGGACTTCTGTCATTTATAAATACCTTGCCTCTTTTCATAGAGGTTTTGAGGTAACCTACAAAGATACATGAAGCAGAACAAAATAAGGAAACAGTAAGGCAGGAGAAAAGGAAAAGAAGAATGAGAGTTAAAAGATGATGCTAAAATCAAAATTAGAATCCAGTGTCTATGACAGGCGATCTGGTATACTTTTCTAGATGTCAGTGATAAATTTGGTTCTGAACCTTCCAGAAACCATGCAAAAAAAAAAAAGAAAAGAAAAAGAAATATACTTAGTGGTATAATATATAGTACCTACAAGATAAAATTATGTCATAAGTAATATCCAGTCTTTGGGTCCTCTCGAATATAGAACACGTATAACACAGTGACGTGGAAGTAGAAAGTATGTCTACAAGAAGCATAATACTCTAAGGCTGCATCTTATATCCTTTACTAGACTCTCACAGTCACACATCACAAATAGTTTTGTTATTTTTTTAAGTTTACTGATAATTAGGATGATGATTTAGTTGTGTTTGTAAATAGCCAACATTTTAAAAGTCATTCAGAATATGAGTGGAACAAAGAAATAGGTTTCTTTCCCAAATATAAAATTTGTATAAGCCACAGCTCCCAAATGAACATAAAGACTGCTGAATGTGGCCTTCAACTGTTTATTTCACACAGTGCTGTTTTGAACTTGAATTTGAATGAACTTGAATTTGAATGTCTTTAGGCCTAGAATTCATTCTCCAGTTTTGCCATAACTTTTCACAACTTCCTATTGTGGTCCAATTTATGGTCTCCATGTAGCCCCTGTAAGAATTTGAGTTTGAGCCCTTTCGTACGTGACTCCGTAAAATAAAATGTTTCACAAATTCAGTGTCTGTTCTTTCTGTACTAACTGCTTTGAGAAAATATAAAATAAACAATAACTCTACTCATATTTCTCAAACAGCTAAGTCTGTTGGGAAAGATAATAGCAAAACATTTGAGAACATATAGTACTAAAATAACAATAGCTATTCTATATATTTTATGTTTTTTGTGTTTTAGCAAGCTGTTTCACATTCATCACTGCAATGGGTTCTTTTAAGAGTCCCATGAAACAATCAAAATAAGGATTACAGTTCCCATTTTTCAGATTAAAAGACTGAGATCCAAAAATATAAGTGGCCTTACCCCAAGTCACAAGGTTAATCACAGATACAGCATAAGCTCCATGGAAGACTCTGTCTTTCACACTTTCACATCCTGTACAGGACCACATAGAGTAGGCATTTCATATATGTTGTCTAAATTAATAAGCAAAAGAGTCTCTGGGTCAACACACATATTGACTCATAAACATGGACAGTAGAGGCAGCTTGTAGTTAAGAATGATCAAAATTCACAGGGCCCACTATATCATACTCAATATTTACAGAATACGTAAAAGCCAGATACTATTTAAGACCTCAAGACACTTGTAACATGTAGAAAACAAACAAACAAAAAATGCACAGCACCTACAATTTATGTGTAAATATGATAATCTCAAAGTATTCATGAAAGGCATCAGTGATAACTCTTACAGCATAGAAAGAAAAAAAATCAGTGAATTTACTTCAAATATCCCAGAGTTTGTGGACTTTAGAAATAAGCAAGTTACAAGTTACAGGTATATTTATTGCAATATTACATGTAATAGGAAAATACCCTAATGTCCATAGATTGAAGCTAGTTGAATAAACTGTGGTGTGTCTTCACAATGAAATATTATGCAACTCCATAAAGGAATCATGAGGAGGACTATATATAATATAGGTGACATCTAGGCTAATTGTAAGGTGAAAAAAGTCAAGGTATAGAAATCCACATATGTGTGTGTATATACACATATGTGTATGTATATATAATATGTATTGCATATCTATATGTAAGTATACATAGTATGTGTATGTGTATATACATGTTGCATTTATATACAAATATATGTATATAATATGTGCAATGAGCTATCAATCAATTATAGATATATATGATATGTATTGTTTATATACGTATGTATGTAGGAATACATAGATATGCATACACACATTTTTTTCATTTGCATAAAAAATTTTAAAAGAAGGGAAAGAAACGTTGGCAGCATAAACCAAAAGGTAATAAAAATGGTGCCTTCAGAGTGTACAGTGTTGCAAAAAGAAAATCTCCAAAAAGAAAATGAGATTTTTATGAATACATTTTTTACAAAGTTTTGACTTTTGAATTATACAAATGATTTATATATCCAGAAAAGTATACTTAAAAAAATTAAAAAGCAATCCCTAACACTCAAACAGCAGTTTGAAATAAATGGACCTAATTGTATACCAAATTTGTGACATAAGTATGAAAAGAGTCACTAAGTGATCTTATCACAAAGCATAAGACTTTGACTATGCATTCTTTGTAGTTTGTAGTCTAAAAGCAACTAGAGAGCACGGTATAGTGTCATTACAGTGACAGAAAATCTAACATGTCTTAGAAAAGTTATTTGGTTTATCAACAGTGGCACAGGTGGAGAAAAAAGTAGCTGAACTGGGCAAATAAAAACTCTTGATGACATTATGGTTGCCAGAGAAAAGCTGGAGATAACAAAAACTTCATGAACAAGTACAAGTGGGCATTTCTCTCACTAAGGCTATGTGAAGATCATGATACCTGAGGGAGGAACCAAAGAAAACAGAATTATCTTTTGGAGGGCAGACTTCTTGTAGTATAGGCATCCCCTGCTTGGTAAGTAGTCTAGAAACATATCAGCACCAATGTTCAAGCTGGTGTTGTTGTGAGAGGCTGTATTCAGCTTCAGTGAAATTTTTTTTTTTTTTGGAGATTTTTTTCAATGAGTTTGCCCATTTCATAATGGGTGATTTACAAGTACACCTGCGCACACTCAGAGTGTTCAGCAGTTTTTGACCAATTATAACATGTCCGCTGTAACCCCCCCTCCCTATTCACAGGCAATTCTTTTTTGTTTCCCCGGTGCAAAAAGTCCTCAAAGGAAAGTGTTTTGCCAATGTGGAAGAGGTGAAACAAAAAGCAGCAGAAGCACTAAAAGGCATCTAAAAGGAAGAGTTCAAAAACTGTTTCAAGCAGTAGAAAAAGTGTCCTGATAGTTGTATTGCATCAAACAGAGAGTACTTTGAAGGTGCCCGAAATTTAAACATGTAAGAACAAATACACAATTTTTTTATAAATAAATTCCAGTTTTGGGGGTTCCCCCCTTGTATACTTATCAATGAGCTAACTAGTCCTCACTCTCGTGATCTACATTTGGAATACCACTTATAATGAAACAATTTTAAGAGTAGATTAAGAGGGTCAAAGAAACTGGATTTATAGCACAATTTTTTATAAGCTTTGGGGTGACTCGAATATTATCTGCTAGATACTATTAATCCATTTATCTTTACTGAACAAGAGGAAGTACATTACAGTGGAAGCAGAAGAAAATTGGATTCTACTGAAGAGCATCTTTGAAGGATTAACCCTGGAATAGAGAGATTATGGAACTTCTTTGCAAAACGACAGTCTCCACATTACCCTGGACTTGAAGCTACAGTGAAACCCATTGAGATATGCTGGGACAGAAAATGTCTCGAGGAAATAGCCATGGTGGGATAGTAGGAGATGTTAGCATTTACAAAATACAGAATAATGTTGAGTTTTGAGCTCAAAGCAATTTGTGATAATAAAGTTACTTTAGTTATTTTGCAGTAACATTATTTGATATATATTTTAAAAACTGATCATATAGTTAGCAACATATACTACTTAACTTGTGAAAAGGATTGTCTTAGTCCATTTTCGCTGCTATAACAGAAGTCCATGGACTAGTTAATTTACAAATTTATGGGCTCACAGTTCCGGAGGCTGAGAAGTTCAAGGTGAGGGCCTTCTTGCTGCATTGTCCCATGATGGAAAGCAGAGGGCCAAGAGAAGCCTAGAGAGCGAGGCAAAAGGAGGCTAAACTTGTTCTTTCACTAGGAACCCACTCCCATGATAACAAACCTACTCCTGCAATGATGGCATTATCCATTCATGAATGCATAGTCCCCAGGGCCTAATCACCTTTTAAAGGTCTCATACCTTTAAATATTTTTGCAAGGACAACTAAATTTACACATGAATTTGGAAGAGGACTAGCATTCATCCCTTGCTCCCTACCCCCAACACATATCCTTCTCACATATAAAATCCATTCATTCCGTCTCAATAGTTCCCACATTCTTAACTCATTTCAGCATCAACTCAAGAGTCTCATCTAAATCAGAGATGGGTGAGAATCAAGGCATAATTCATCTTGAAGCAAATTCCCACCTGGTGTGAGCCTGTGAAATCAAGAGAAGTTATCTATTTCGAAAATACAATGTTGGCATAAGATAGACATTCTCATTTCAAAATGGAGGAATAGGCAAGAAGAAAGGGGTGACTGCTCATAAGTCCAAAACCCAATAGGGCAAACAACATTAAATCTTAAGATTCCCAAATCATCTTCTTTGACTCCATTTCCCAACTCCTGGACACAGTAAAGTGAAGATTGGGACCTCAAGACCTTGAGCAATCATACTCCCATGGCTTCAGTGGGATCGGCCCACACAGCAACTATCAGGGGTTGGAGTCTTATGCCAGCAACTCTCCCAGGCTGGGGCTGCATGAAGGTGGCTCTATAATTCTGGAGGTTTGGGGCAACCCAACTCGGTGGCTCCATTAGGGATTGCCCTGGTGGGCACTCTCTGTGGCAGCCCTACTCCTGAAACAGGTACTACTTGGGCCCCCAAGCTGTCTAACACAGCCTTTGAAATCTCAGTGGAGGTGGCCATGCCTCACAGCTTGGTTACGCTTTGCACCTGCAGAATCAACACCATGTGGATGCTGCTAAGGCTTACAGATTGTGCCCCTGTAACAGAAACCTGAGGTGCACCTAGGTGCCCTTGAACCACAGCTGGTGCAGCCAAGGAGTACTATGCTGGAATGCAGAGAGCAGTCCCAAGCTGGCCTTGAGCATTGAGCCTGTGGAGGGCACCTTGGATTCTTCCCTTGAAACCATTCTGCCTGTGATGGGAAAGGCAGCCTGGAAGACCGCTGAAATACCCTCAGGGTCATGCTGTCACTGTCTTGATGAGTAGCACCTGACTTCTTTCCATCCATACTAATCTCCTTATCCAGTCCTCTCTTTTTTTATTTTACTATATATGATAAAAAAAGAACCCACAGAGTTCCTTCAATATTCTGCTTAAGAAATCTATTCTGTCCTAGCTCACTCCTCTTAAATTATGCCTTTCATTAAAGCCCTAGAGCAGGGACACTACTCAGCCAAGATCTTTGCCACTTCATAACAAGGATAAGCTTTACTTTGCCAATAGGATATTCCTCCTTTCCAACTGAGATTGCAACAGAGCTGCCTTTCCCATGCATATTTCTACCAGTATTCTGATCACAACCATTTAAGTCATCTCTTAGAAGTTCTATGTGTCCTCTCTAGTTCTTCTCTTCTTCTGAGCCCTCACCAGAACCATCTTTAACTTTTAGTTCACAGCAGTACAGATGTTTTCTAGCTGCTTCTCCAAACTCTTTCAGCCTCTGCCCATTATCCCATGCCAAAGCCACTTCCACATTTTTAGGTATTTGTTATAGCAATACTCTACTTCTTCTGTACCAACTTACTGCTTTAGTGTGCTTTGTAATGCAATAGCAGAATACCACAAATTGGGTGACTTATAATGAACAGAAATTTATTGGTTCACAGTTCTGGAGGCTGGGAAATCTAAGATCAAGAGCCTGACATCTGTGAGTACCTTCTTGTTGCATAATCCCATGACAGAAGGAAAAGAGGCAAGAGAGGACAAAAGAGAGAGGCAAAGTGGTGGCCAAACTCATCCTTTTATAAAGAACCCACCTCTGTGATAACAGACTCACTCTCATGATAGCAAACACAATCCTGCAATAATAACATATTCGTGAAGGCATGGTCCTCATGGCCTAATAATATCTTCTTTTTATTTTTTATTTTAAAGATGTGGAGTATAGTTCAGGGCTAGGTATACACATGTTCATTATGCAGGTACCCTTGTTGATGAGGTGTGCCCTGCCCTCCTCTGACTGATTCCCACTACTGTCTATCGTTTTCTTATAGTACTACAATAATTATTCAAAGTTTGCTTATGAGTGAGAACATGTGATACTCAGTTCTTTGTTTCTGTGATAGATCATTTGGTATTACAGACTCTAACTCCATCCAAGTTGCTGTGAAGTTCAAAATTTTTTCCTTCTTTATGGCTAAATAATATTCCATCATGTATATGTACCATATTTTTTTTATCCAGTCCTTTTTTGATGAGCAGCATAGTGGGTTCCATGTTCTTGCTATTGTGAACAATGCTGCAATAAACATACGTTTGCAGGTATCTTTTTCATAAAGTGATTTGAGTTCCTCCAGGTATATTCCCAGTAGGGGAATTACGGGGTCCTATGGAAGGTCAATTTTTAGATCATTAAGGAATTGCCAAACTGTTTTCCACAGAGGTTATGTTAGTTTACGCTCCCACCAACAGTGCAGAAGTGTTCCCTTTTCCCTGCATCCTCTCCAGCATCTGTTGTTTTTTGAGTTATTGATGATGGCAATTCTGACTGGAGTTAGGTGGTATCTCAGTATAGTTTTAATTTGCATTTCTTTGATGACTACTGAGGCTGAGCATTTTTTCATGTATCTATTGGCTGCTCATATGTCTTCTTTTGAGAAGTGTCTATTCATATCATTTGCCCACTATGTAATGGGGTTATTTGTTTATTTTATTGTATTTTATTTTATTTTTTTGGCACATTGGAATTCCTTGTAGATCCCAAATGTTAGGTCTTAGTCAGACAAACAGTTGGCAAATAATTTTTCCCAGTCTGTGGGCTCTCTCCCAGCTCTCTTGATGGTTTCTTTGGCTTTGCAGAAACTTGTCAGTTTGATGAAGTCCCACTTGTCTACCTTATCTCTTATGGCATGGGCACTTGGGGTTTTGATCAGGAATTGGTTGCCAATTCCAACTTCCATAAGGGTGTCTCCCATATTTTCTAAGGTTCTTATAGTTTGAGATTTTACATTTAGGTCTTTGATCCATTTAGAGTTGATTTTTGTGTATGGTGATAGATAGGGGTCTTATTTTAATCTTCTGCATGTGGTCTACCAGTTTTCCCAGCACCATTTACTGAATAGGTTCTCCTCTCCCCAGTGGTTGGTGGTGGAGGCTTCATCGAAGATGAGTTGGTTGAGAAATTGAGGTTTTGCTTCTGGGAATCTCTATCCTGTTCCATTGGTCTATGTGCCTATTCTTGTACCAGTACCAGGCTTTTTTGATTATTGTAGCTTTATAATAAAGCTTAAAGTCTGAGAGTGTGATACCTCCTGCTTTGTTTTTTTGTCATTGTTGTTTGTTTGTTTGTTTTTTGCTGGGGATTGTTTTGGCAATTCATGGTCATTTATGCTTCCATTTAAATTCCTGTATTGTCATTACCAGGTCTGAGAAGATAGTTGCTGGTAATTTAATGGGTATTGCGTTAAATCTGTAGATTGCCTTGGGGTATGACAGACATCTTAGCAATATTAATTCTTCCAATTCATGAGCATGGAGTATTTTTCCATTTGTTTGTGTCATTTTTTATTTTTTTCAGCAGTGTTTTGTAGTTTTTGTTGTAAAGGTCTTTGACTTCTCTGATTAGGGAGATGCCAAGGCATTTGATTTTTTTGTGTGGCTATTGTGAATGAGATTGTATTTTTTATTTGGGTTTCTGTTTGTTTATTGTTGGTGTATAAAAATATGATTGTCTTTTGCACATTGATTTTATACCCTAAGACTTTGCCAAAGCCCTTTATCAGTGCAAGTAGGTTTTTGACAGATTCTCTTGGGTTTTCAAAGTATAGAATCATGTCGTCTGCAGAGAGGGATAACTTGACTTCCTCTTTTCCTATTTGGATACCCCTGAATGTGACTGGACTAAATGTACCACTGAAAAGACATAGAATGGCAAAATGGATAAAATATCATGAGGCAACAATATATTGTCTCCAAGAGACTTACCTCAACAGAAGAACACTCACAGATTCAAAGTAAGAGGATGGGAAACAAAATTTCAGGTGAATGGAACACAAAAGAAAGCAGGAGTTGCTATCTTAATATCAGACAAAATACCCTTTAAGCTATCAAAAATTTTCTCTTGTCTGATTACTGTAGCTAGGACTTCCAAAACTATGTTGAAGAGGAGGGGTGAGAGTGGGCATCCTTGTCTTATTCCAGTTTTCAGAGGAAATGGTTCCAATTTCTGTCTGTTTAGCAGTATACTGGCTGTGGGTTTCTCATAGATGGCTCTTACTATTTTGAGGCATGTTCCATCTATGCTTAGATGTTTAAAGGTTTTTATCAAGAAGGGGTGCTTGATTTTATCAAAAGTTTTTTCTGCATCTAATGATATAATCATGTGGTTTTTGTTTTTACATGTGTTGATGTATTTAATTACATTTATGGTCTTGAGAATGTTGAACCAGCCCTGTACCCTGGGGATGAAGCTTACTTGGTCATGGTGGATGATTTTTGAGATGTGTTGTTGGATCCTGTTTGCTAGGATCTTGTAGAGAATTTTAGCGTCCATGTTCATCAAGGATATTAGTCTGTGAGTGTCCTTCTGGTAAGATAGGTCTTTTGGAGACAATATATTGTTGCCTCATGATATTTTATCCATTTTGCCATTCTATGTCTTTTCAGGGGTGAATTTTGTCCATTCACATTCAGGCTAATTATTGAGATGTGAGAATTATCCCTGTCGTGAGGTTCTTATAGAGTTTGTTGTTGTTGCTGCTGTTTGTCTTTCTTTTGATTTTTTGGTTGATTCATGTGTGTTTTCAATCTTTCTCCTGCATTCTTGTGAAGGGTGTTGTAGCTCATTTTTTCTTTTTTCTGTATTTAATACTTTCTTAAGTGTTTCTTGTAGAGCTGTTCTGGAGGCACTGTAAAATCAGGGATTGAATGTCTGGGAAGGATTTTACTTTTCCATTCACTGATGAAGCTTAGTTGGGTAGGTAATTCTTCATTGAAATCATTTGTCTTTAAGAACTTTCAAGATTGGGCTCCAAGCTCTCCTAGCCTGAAGATAAGTCTGCTGCTATTCTAATTGGTCTTTCCCAGTAGGTAGTCTGGCCTTTCTCTCTTACTGCCTTTAGGATTTTTTCTTTTATACCTACTTTGTGTAGGTGAATTACTATGTGTCTAAGAGTTGATCTTCTCATTTGTTGTCTTGCAGGGGCTCTTTGAATCTCTTATATTTGAATGGTCATGTCACTGATGAAATGAGGAATGTTTTCTTGGAAAACTTTATGGAATGCTTGTTCCAGGGTAGTCTCTGTCTTCTATCTGCCTCAGGGATTCCAATTAATCTTAGGTTCAGCCTCTTGAAATAATCACTCATCCCTTGGAGGTTTTGTTCTGTCTTTTTAAGCTTCTTTTCTATGTTTTTAACAGTTTGGATTAGTTCCATAATTTGGTCCTCAAGTTCTGAGATTCTTTCTTCTGCTTGGTTAATTCTGCTTTCCACACTTATCAGTTTGTTATTTATTTCATTCACTGTATTCTTTATTGCTGTTAACACCGTCATTCTTTCCTCTTGTTTCTCCTCATTTCTATTTATTCTCTCTATTAATATCTTGATATCTAGGTTTGTAGTCTAAGCCCAGTCATTCTGGGGGCTCTTCATTGTTTGTGTCTCTGGAGTCTATATTCTCCCAGGGGTCTGTGTGAGACCCATATTCTTCCTTTGGTTTTTCTTCATTTGTGTAGATTTTCCTCCCCCTTCCTCCCCCCCACTCCTTTTTTTTTTTTTACCTCTTCTTTAATTCTGTTGTTCAGGGATGGAGGGGTAGCTTTTACTTCTGAATCTCCTATTTGCTCAATCTCCTATTCTTCCTTATGTAGATCCTCTGGCTTTGTTCAGTTCTGAAGCTGGTCTATGGGTGGGAGGACTGTACATTTTGCAGTTTTGAGATTTAATTGAGGGGGGAGCAGTGATTCAGAAACTATCTACAGATTCTAGTATCCACTGACAGGTGTGTGGGCCATCTGGATCCCACTTCCCACTGCCCTACAATCTGTTCATGTAGTGGGGGTATATGTTTGCCCCCTGAAAGCAAAATGAGGTAAGAAAAAGAAAAATTAATGAGGAGGATAAGAGGAAGGTAGAGAGAGAGAAGAAGAAGAGGTAAAACAGAAAGGCATATCAACTGACAAATGAAAAGATACATAAAGACAGAAAAGATTTTAAAAAACAGCATACAGATAATCACACGAACACACAAACCAACAAAAATCCCCCTATTGATGTACTCTCCCTCAAAAATACCTATATACAAACAGAAGACTTTAAAAAAAACAGCATTAAAATAACAGAAACAAAGCTTGTATGAAAATGTAATCAAAAACAAAAAGAAAGAAAGAAGAGGGAAAAAACAAAACAAAAAAAAAAACAAGCAAAAAACTAAGCAAACAAAAAAAACAAAACTCGCTCTGAGATCAATCCCATAACTCCAACTCCTTTCAGCTCTGGTCTCCAGCCTCTCCCCTCTGCTTTCAGTGGAGGCTGATAGGGTTGCTCTCAGTGTGGGTCAGATGCCCCACGGGCTACTGTGGAAGGAGGGTGGATCAGATCTGAACTCATCCAGGTTGCTGCCACTGCTATCAAGTCTCCCACTCAGATCTGACTTGTCTGTGCCTGTTCCAGCATGGCAGGGGGTATCTTTCTCTTCAAGTTTGATGAGGATATATCCTCTAGGTCCCAGGTTGGAGGCTGGGTGGAGCTGGGTGGGGCAATGCAGGTCTCTGCCTGGTCTTTGCCTGGTCCCTGGACAGAGAAAAAGGTGTTGGTTGACATTTCCTCACCGGTGATGGGGCTCCTTTTCAGCTTTCCCCTGCCCTCTTCACAGATCCTGGGGATTGTGCTGCTCTATTGTCACAGGTGATGGTGTGGGCTGGGAGACAGGTGTGGGCTGGGAGACAGGTGATGAGGATTAGCTATTTTCTGCTGCTTCAGCTATTTTCTGCTGCTGCTTCTCAGGAGAGCCCTGAGAACAATAGATGATTCTGTGCTCCAATCTCAGGGTGGTGGGGCTCCAATCTCAGGGTGGTGGGGGTTGCAGTCACCTCTGGAGGAGAGCCCCAGGTGCATTAACCTAAGTCTCCCCTCAGACAGACTTTCACTCACCTACCTGCACATATCCACTCACTTAGAGAGTCTTTATGGACACTCACTTTTGCAGATACTCTCACAGTCTGACCTGTTCCATTGCCATCTTGCCAGAAATCACCCCTAATAATATCTTAAGGGTCCTACCTTTTAATACACTTACAATTGTAATTAAACTCAAATATGAGTTGGTAAGAGGAAAAACATTCAAATCACAGCAAATATTAAACATTCTATTATTAAATTATAGATTTTAAAGAGTGTGAATCTTTTCTACAAATAATGCTGGGACTACTAGACACCAAAAAAATTATAAATGCAAAAAATGAATCTATACACAGACCTTAAACCCTTCATAAGAGTTAGATAAAAATAAATCACATACTTAAATGTAGTAGACAAAACTATAAAACTCCTAGAGGATAATATACAAGAAAATCTAGAAGACTTTGATGATAACCTTTTAGATATAACACCAAAGTCATGATCCATGAAATAAAGAATTGATAAGCTGTACTTAATAAAAATTAAAAATTTCTGCTCTGAAAAAGACACAGTGAAGAGAATGAAAGACAAATTTGGAAAGACATATCTGATGGACTATTATCCAAAATATGCAAATAATTATCAAATTCAACAATAAGGAAACAAATCACAAATTTAGGAAATGGGCCAGCGATCTTAACAGACATCTCACCAAAGAGTATATAAAGATGGCCTATGAAAAGATGTTCCATAACATATACCATCAGGGAAATGAAAATTAAAACAGAAATGAGATACCACTACATACCTTTTAAAACAGCCAAAATCCAAAACACCGACACCACCAAATGCTGGCAATAATGTGGAGCAATAGAAACTCTCATTCACTGCTGGCAAAAATAGTACAGCCACTTTGGAAGACAGTGTGACAGTTCCTTACAAAATTAAACATACTCATATGATTCAATAATCATACTTCTTGATATTTACTCATAGTTGAAAACTTATGTCCACACAAAAACCTGCACACAGATGTTTATAGCAGCTTCATTCACAACTGCCAAAACTTGGAAGCAACCAAGATGGCCTTCAGTAGATGAAAGGATAATAAACTGTAGTATATCCAGATAAAGAAATATTATTCAACACTAAAAATAAATGAGCCAACAACTGATGAAAAGATATAAAGGAAAATTAAACACATATTAGTAAGTGAAAGATTCTAGATTCTGTGTGATTCTAACTATATGATATCCTGGAAAAGTTAAAACTATGGAGACAGTAAAAAGATTGGTGGTTTCCAGGGGTTAGGAAAGAGAAAGGGATGAACAGGAGGACCATAGATGATTTTTAGAGTAGTAAAATTACTCCATATGACACTGTAATGCTAGATATGTCATTACACATTTGTACGAACCCACAGAATGTACAATATCAAAAGCAAACTTTAATATAAACTATGAACTTTGGGTGATAATGATAAGTCATGCAGGTTTGTCAGTAGTAAAAAAAATGTACCACTCTGGTGGAGAATATTTATAATGGTGAGACTAGCATGGGTGGGGGCAGGGGTATAGGGAAACCCCTGTACTTTCTTATTAATTCTTCTCTGAAACTAAAACTGCTAAAAAAAATAAATAAATGAAGTCTATTATTTAAAAAGATGAAAACATGTTTGAACTGATTGTTTTAATAATAATTTAAAATGAACACTAATCACAAGTTCAGCCTAGATATATTTTTATTGGAAATTTAAAATTTGCCTAAATACATTATTCCACTGTGTTAACTGTTAAGGGGGAAACAGAGAAATATATAATACATAGATATTTTACAGGAGAATGAGCCAGTCTAATACATCTTTTTTCTTGCCTGTTCTAATGGGTTTTGTGAGAGAGAAAGAGTTCAAAACCTGGGTTAAACAAAAAAAACTTATAAAATTGAGCTATTTAAAGAGAAGTAATATAGATGAAATCCAAAGAAAGTCCTTCATTTGCTAAGATAACCAGAAATATGGTCTCTATCTTGATATAATAGGTAAGGCAAAGGAAAAAAAGAGTCATGTCAGAAAACTGAAGGAATCCTATAGAAAAAATATTATCAAGAGCTCAATTTTGATTTCCAACAGGGCTTCATGATTATAGACATGCTATTAAGTAGCCAACAAGAACAGGAATTTTCACACATATTTATTTAATGTATATTGAATTGCCAAATTCTATCTTTATCTTTTACTCCCTTTAAAGAGAAATGTTCTTTTTTCATCTTCTCCTGTATGTTTGAAAAACCTTTATTTAAAAAAATACCTATCTTGTTATTTAAAAAAAAAAAAAAAAACCACACAATTGCTACTAGGCAAACATCAGGAAGTTGCATTTCAGTTCAGATAAATCTTAAAGTGGTACAGGGTTCCCAGGGTTGCTGTCTACCCTTTTAAAAAAATCAAATTAAGGATCATATATAAACAAATATGTTTATGCCTTTTTTTGTATATTAAATTTTTGTCTTTGCAACAGGATCAAATAGCATTTTCAGCATGTCTTCTAATTTTGTGACTAAATTTTCTTTAGCAAATGAGAACTTGTAGAGATCAATGCTAAATCAAGATCTACTGGGCTTTGTTGGAATTTTAGATACATGTCTAATCTAAATCCCAGTTACGCTGACCTCCTTTAATAGTCCTCCATTGAATTAATCTCCTGAAATGGTTACCTCTTTTACCTGTGTGATCTTTATCCAAGGATTCTGCATGATGCCAAAAGACTAAAGATATGTTTTCCTGAATGAAATAGTCCTTTTTCCAGTGTATCTAAATGCTTGCTGTGAAATAATCAGAAAACCAACCTTTTTAAAATTTTCTGTTCAAGTCATAAAGAGAGCTTAATAGCTACAACAGAGATAAGTCAAAAAAGGCATATAAAATTCACTTGATAAAGTATCACAAAGTTACACAAGGAAAGAGACAAAATAAAATAAATTCCCCTAATGTACCGCAAATATCAACCACCACACACTACCTACAAGCCATATGTTTTTTCCATCTGTTCTGTTATCGTCAACTAAATTTATAGTATTTGGGCTATCAGAAGGATTGTCAAACATGAGCTGGGCATGATTTTAAAAGCTAGGTGTTACTGTTAGTTTTTTTTATTTTTTTTTTCCTCCTCTTTGTGTGTTTTTTTTAAAAAGCTATCCATTTCTATGCCCATTCCATGACTGATGATATTCTCAAGGTTTAAAATTTAGATTCCTCCAATATTTGTAAGGAATGTGAGTTAGTCCTCAGGAAGCTTAGATCACCTACTGTTTTCAATGATTTGAGTGACAGCTGTTAAGCAGAAACCCTGGAATTTCTGAATTTGTAAATATGATTCTTTCAAGGGCAGAAGTGCTGGTTTGTGACTTTTGATGAGTAGATGTTGCTGTGTGCAAGGCAGAATTCTGAGATGACCCCCAGTGACCAAAGCCCTTTTAAAGTCTTTCCCCTTGAGTGGAAGAAGAACCCACTGATTGCCTCTAGACCATAGAGTATGGCAAAAGTGATGAATTGCCACACTCTTAGTTAGGCTAGGTTATATGGCAAAGGTGACAGGCAGTCACTCCTCTGTTTACATAGCATCATATAATATTCCACTTTAGCAGACTTGAGTGAGAGATTTTTCTGAAGATTTTGAAGAAGTAACTTGCCATGTTGTGAGGGAGCCTATGAGTAGCCTGTATAGCAAGGAATTTCAGGGGTATCTAGGAGCTAAGAGCAGCCCTGAGTCAGCAAGACACTGGGGCCTCAGCCCTACAACCACAAGCACCTGTATTCTGCCAACACGTGGGTTTGGGAGAGCTCCCCAAGCTCCTGAAAAGAATCGCAACCTGGCTGGCACTTTGACTGCAGTCCCTGAGACCCAGGCAGAGGGCCCAGTTAAGCTGTGCCTGAACTCCTGACACATGGGAACTGTGAGATAATAAGCGTGTGTTATTTTAAATGGCTAAAAGTGTTTTGTTTTGTTTTTTACATAGCAATAGAAAATGAATACAGGTGTTCCTTGACTTGCAATGGGGTTATCCTATGATGATTCCATTGTAAATTGAAAATATATTAAGTCAAGACTGCATATAATACACCTAACCTACCAAATATTATAGCTTAGCCTAGCCCACCTTAAGTGTGCTAGCCTACAGGCAGATACAATCATTGAACACAAAGTCTATTTTATAGTAACTATTTTATAGTTATCCCATGTAACCTCTCGAATATGGCACTATAAAGAAAAACAGAATGGTTGTATGGGAAAACAGTATAGTTTGTACTGAATGCACATCATTTTCACACCATGGTAAAGTCAAAAAAATCCTGCACTGAACTATCATCAGTCAGGGACTGTCTGTATGCTGCATGAAGAATTCCAATGGTGTGATTTGAATTCCTCTGGGTATACACCCAGTAGGGGGATTGCTCTATGAAAAAGATACCTGCACACGCATGTTTATTGCAGCATCATTAACAATGGCAAAAACATGGAACCAAACTTGCTGCCTATTAAAAAAAGTACTGGATAAAAAAATCGGGTACATATACACGATGGAATATTACACAGTCATAAAGAATGACAAAATTATGAACTTCACAGCAACTTGAATAGACTTAGAGTCTATAATACTGAGTGATCTATCACAGAAACAAAGAACTGAATACCACATGTTCTCACTCATAAGCGGACCTTGAACAATTATCATAATACTATAAGAAAGGGATTCACAGTAGTGGGAAACTGCCAGGGGAGGGGGACACACCTCATCAACAAGGGTATCTGCATAATGAACATTTGTATACCTAACCCTGAATTGTACCCCACATTTTCAAAATTAAAAGTTAAGAAAAATTCAGAATAAAAGGAAATTAAAAAGAGGGGGAAAAAAGAATTCCAATGGCATCTTAAATGTGAGTAAATGAATCCCAGGCATGTATGAGGAGCCAGGAATTCTAAGATTAGTTCTAGTGGGAATTCAGTAAACAGAAAAAAGTACTAAATACTCAAATTATAAGGTGATCTAAAAATACTTACGCTCAGTGGTAGATTAGATTATGGTTTAGCAAGCATTTGCTCCCTGCCCCCTACTAAGCCAATTACTTTCCCTCACCCCATTGCTCATATGTTCATATGACCTCCTTTATGGGTGGAATTTGGTGGCTTTCAGCCCTCATGGACATGGATTCATTCAGCCTCCTTCCAGCTTCCACCTTGAGAAAACCTTGCCTCAAGTATCAACTACCCCTGGGTTCCCAAATTTGATATATAGAGGAGAGCTAACCCAGCTGTCTCCCTGACCCAAGCCTAACCAGAGCTACCCCAGATAATCCAAAAGTGTGAGAATACTCGTTTTGGTATGCCACAGATTCTGTGGTTGTTTGTCACACACTTTAGTATTGCTTTGGATTCATAAAATACTATTGATACAAGTTTCCTTAGCAATCCTGTTCAGTTAGATGAATGTCCCAAATATGCCCAAAGATATCATATAAGATCAAAGACAACAATATCAGTTATATCTTATACTGAGCCCTAAGGGAAAGCAGAAGTGACTCTCAAACCATTTAGAGGAGTTCAGTTAAAAACTCAACTCCACTCCTTAATAAGTCAAGTCAGGGAATTTACACTAATAATAAAGCGACCATTTGACAATACATTTCTAAATCGTCATGAACTCACAATGTTTGTGGAAAATATTTAACTTCTAATATCAATCACAAGTATTTAAAACATGAACAAGGCTGGGCTCGGTGGCTCAGCCTGTAATCCCGCGTTTTGGGAGGCCGAGGTGAGTGAATTGCCTGAACCCACGGGTTCGAGACCTGCCTGGGCAACTTGGCGAGACCTCATCTCTACAATAAATCAAAAACTAGCCGGGCGTGGTAGCGCGCGCTTGTAGTTCCAGCTACTTGGAAGGCTGAGGCGGAAGGATCGCCGGAGCCTAGTAGGTCGAGGCTGCGGTAGCCGGGAGCAGCCACTGCACTCTAGTCTGGGCGACAGAGTGAGACTCCAACTCTAAAAAAAAAAAAAAAAAAATGAACAAAAAATTACTTTAAATTTCAAAGGAAAGATACTACGCAAATGCACCACATGAAGTTGTCAAAATTATGGCATATTTACAAAATGAAAAATATTTAAGGTAAAACGCTCTAGGGGAGATATATTTTTAATGTACCCTGAATCCAGATTCATGCATAAACTCTTTTCTCAGAAAACACAAACACATACATACAGACACACTCAAAGTCTTCCTAATTGGGAAAAGGAGTAGAAACATTCCAAATTCAAAGTATGCCAATAAACTAGGACTGCTTTCATACTCAGGTGCAAAAATGTGCCTTGAAATATTTCTGGGACCAATATCATCATACAATTGCATGCAGTTGAATGCATGAAAGATACATCATAACAGCATACCATACCAATAATGGATGTTCTTACATTAATAGATAAATTGACAAACCACGTCAGCATCTTAATCAAATTCTCCTCTAAGATTACTAAAAAGATGTATGATGTGTGCATATATATATATATATATATATATATTTTTTTTTTTTTTTCCTATAGGTCTGGGATCCATGCCTAAAAAAATCCTGCATAAAAAATGTAATTAACCCTTCCTTTTATTATACCAAACAATGAAAAAGAATTGAGATAGAGAAGCTGCGTAATATTCCATCATATATATGGACCACTTCTTTTAATCCAGTCCATTTTTGATGAGCAGCACGGTTGGTTCCATGTTTTTGCTATTGTGAACAATGCTGCAATAAACATGTGTGTGCAGGTATCTTTTTCATATAGTGATTAGAGTTCCTACAGGTATAGTCCCAGTAGGAGGATTGCGGGATCATATGAAAGGTCGATGTTTAGATCTTCTAGGAATTGCCACACTGTTTTCCACAGCGTTTGTACTAGTTTACACTCCCACCAACAGTGTGAAGTGTTCCCTTTACCCCACATCCTCTCCAACATCTGTTGTTTTTTGAGTTATTGATGATGGCCATCCAGATTGGAGCTAGGTGGTTATCTCAGTGTAATTTTAATGTGCATTTCTTTGATAATTAGTGAGTCCGAGCATTTTTTTCATGTATCTGTTGTCTTCTTTTGAGAAGTGTCTATGAACTTCGCAGCAACTTGGATGGACTTAGAGTCTATAATACTGACTGATCTATCACAGAAACAAAGAACTGAGTACCACAAGTTCTCACTCATAAACGGACCCTGAACAATTATCATAATACAATAAGAAAGGGATTGGCAACAGTGGGAAACTGCTGGGGTGCGGTGGCACACTTCATCAATAGGGGTACCTG
>CAUYQG010177534.1:0-12566 GCA_963574415.1 Tarsius wallacei
CAGGCAATCCACTCACCTCGGTCTCCCAAAGCGCTGGGATTACAGGTTGAGCCACCGAGCCTAGCCTGTCTTCTCTTTTGATGTTGCTGTGTGGGACGTGACAATAATTTACTGAGGGCTTACTAACAAGCACGGTTATAAGTGCTTTACATGTAACTAACTCACATATTCCTCACCACTTATGCGTTAAGTACGGTTATGATCCCCTTTCACAAATGAGTAAACTGAGGCAGACAGCTTTGTGAATGTGTAACTATGCAGGCGCACAGGGCCCTGTGTTTAGGTGGGCTTCATTCTTGATTTAATGCTCTACTATCATCTTGAAATTTTTTAACAAGGGGCCCCTCATTTTCTTTTTGCTCTGGGCCTGCCAAATCATGTAGCCAGTTCTGGAGTTTAATCCTTTGCTCAAGCCCAAGTAGTCTGTCCAGAGTCCACATTCCTTACCATTACTAAACTGCCCTTGGAGAAAAAGTTCTCATCAAAGAGAAACTGCCAAGCCGCCAAGCAGCTGTAGATTTCTTGTCTGCAGAGCTGCTTGGCATACAAGCAGTTTTGCTTGGGCTATGGCAGGGCACAGCAACAGGGAGTGATTAATGATGGCGCATGATTTTTAGGGGCAATCAGCTAGTGTTTAATAGGTTATTTCAAAGAGGCAAATGGAAAACGCAGTGCCTGGCAGCATACTCATGGGCCCAAATGGTAGTGCCAGGCTGCCTGGAGATGGGGCTCTCCGATCTGATTTTGGATCCTTTTGGAAGATGAAACTGTTGTTGTTCCTTTTTTCTATTTTCGAGTTGGCGTTTCACTCTGTCACCCAGGTTGGAGTGCAGCGGCACAATCACGGCTCATCGCAGCCTTAACCTCCTGAGCTCAGACAATCCTTCCACCTCCGTCTCCCAAATAGCTGGGACCACAGGTGTGCACCACCATGCCTGACTTAGTTTTTGATTCATTTGTAGAGATGAGTTATGTTGCCTAGGTTGGTCTCAAACTCCTGAGTTCAAGCAACCTCCTGCCTTGGCCTCCCAGAGTGCTGGGATTACAGGTGGGGCCACTGCACCTGGCCTATTGTGCTTTCTGAAGAATACCCAAAGAAACAACAAATAAGCAAAAAATATATATATATAATGATTTGTTCGCATATTTTCTGAGTAATACCTGTAATTTGGGTCACCCTCCTCAGGTTAAATTTGGGAATATTTCATTTTCAAGAGAGATATCAACAACAGCATATCCTGAGCTTCTTTAACATTTCATCCTTTCCCGTACTTTGCCTCAATTTACTGTCACTGGCACTTTCTCCATCATTGGACTGAGCACAGTAAAAGCATAGGAGAAAAATGACAAGACACAACACTACTACTATTTCTTTATACTACAGATATCTGAAGTGAATTCCTTTTCCTTCTAGATACTTGTTCTGCTTTTAAAACCTAAAGTGCTATACACCTACCTAGTTCCATCCATTTCTCTAATGTCCGTGTCATCTCTGTTCTCCTGGCCGCTCCTGAACCTGCGATGCTGCGATGTCCTACACGAGCAATCTGAACACAGGCACCAGGGTTCCTTGAAAAGGAGCTGATGTGTAGGTTAGGGAAGAGATAGAGGAGAAAATGTCCTGGGTTGCTGAGGAAAATAAAGCTTGTAAGAAAATCTTTTAGCCAGGAGTGGTGGTGCATATCTGTAGTCCCAGCTACTCGGGAAGGTGACAAGGATCACCTGAGCTCAGGAGGTTGAGGCTTTGGTGAACCATGATCATGATACTGCACTCCAGTGTCAGTGACAAAGTGAGACCCCAACTCAAAAAGAAAAAAGGAGCAAGAGAGAGAGAGAGAAAAAAGATTTTGTAGTTAATTTAAAAAACCTCAAAACACTATTTAGGAATACTACAGGCAGGCAAACAACACTAATCAAAACTTAACTTTCAAGTTACATTCTTTTGTAGAAGAGTTATAAAACAGAATGGAATACTAAGATTAAGTCACAGTTTTAGAACCCAAGACAACAAAAGGGTGTCGGCAAAAGCCTCAGGTAAATAACCACCTAACTTCAAGAAGCTTTGGTTTGGTGTTTACAGCCATATTGCACGGCTTTTGTCACGCTGTCAACTTTCCTTCACTGACTTCACTTTGCCTCCAGAAAGACTTCAAAAGCTTCCTTTGGTGAATGCTTCTATTTTTAATTATTCTTCTTTTTGAAAACCTCTTTTTTTTTTTTTTAGATTAGAAAGTGTAGTTTATTTAGAAAGTAGATCAGAGAGAAAGAGAGAGAAAAAATTCACCTCCCCAAGGTTAGGGAGGGAGCAAAAGCTTAGGAAAAAGCATGGCCCAACCATAGCTCACAAAAAGCATGGCCAGGCCAGAGCTTAACAAAAGCATGGCCCGAAAACCTCACTCTTAACTGAAATGGGGGAATTAGGACTCCAGTCTGAAGGCGCCAGCTACTCTCAGGCAAGGATGTGCGTTTGTTGGAAAGTTAATTCACAGACCTCAGATCCTCGGCCTCACAAGAAGATAAGTTTGCTTTTGAGCTTTTGCACTGAGGGATAGGTTCTTAAAACAAGGATAAAGTAAAAACTTATAGACAAACTAGTGGGTGCCCCTGAACCTCTGTGTCCCCATTTGGATCCCAAAATGTTGGCAGCGCTATCCCCATGAGGAGATACGCAGTTTCTCTTTAAAGACCTGAAAATACTGAAAATGCTGACTTGCCACTTTTATGACACTGCAGTGAAGCCCACCGGCCAATAACTGCCATCCATGCCTACAGACCTCCCAGCCTAGCTGTTTAGGACATCCTCAATAAATACACAGCCACAGAAAACCAGAAGTTTGAGAAAAACCTCCACTGTGAAAGACAGAGACAAAAGCAAACAGTAAAAATGAACTGTGGTTGAGGCAGGAGGATTGCTTGAGCCCAGGAGTTTGAGACCAGCCTGGGCAACATAGCATGACTTTGTCTCTACAAAAAAAAAATCATAAAATTAGCCAAGTGCAGTGGCGCACATCTATAGTTCCACCTACTCAGGAGGCTGAGGAGGAAGGATCTCTTAAGCCCAGAAGGTCAAGGCTGCAGTGAGCCATAATCATGCCACTGCACTCCAGCCTGGGTGACAGAGCGAGATCCCAACTCAAATAAACAAACAAATAAGGATCTGAGGAAACAAAGGAAGTAAAAGGTACTGCAACTACGAATTCAGAGCAGGATGCTATTTTTTTATAAAAGGATTATTCTGCAATCAGACATTCTTAAACATTAAAAAATCAAAACTATGAAAACAAGTAGACATATATATCCCTACATACATGCATTGGAAGATGAAGGGGTGCACATCTCTCAGAAAGTAGAACCAAAAGGCAAAAATAATAATTGATTAAAAAGAAAGAAAATGTGAGGATCGGTCGGGGAGGTTTAACCTCTAAATACTAGGAGTCCAGAGAACAAGGAAGACAAGTGAAGAGTTGAAGGAGACAGACAAGGTCACATCCCACACATGACGGCACGAGTGTCCAGACTTAATGGCCCATCAGACCCAGTACAAAAGGAAGTAAAATGAAAAGAAATGAAAAGACAAAACGAGGAAAAGAAAAAAGACCCACACCAAGACACGGCATCACGAAATTTCAGACAGCAGTGGTCTTAAAAGTTTCCAGAGAAGAGGTGGGGGAAAAGTTTACTTAAGAAAAATGATTGTGTATCCAAATGGTGTCAGAGTTCAGAACAGGGGAAGCTGGAAGGTGGCAGGGCCATGCTTTCAAAGTGGAGGAAAAACGGTTTCAGAACTGGTCATTTGTCAGAGCATATGATGAAAGCCATTCTCAGACATGCAAGGTCCCAAAAAAATATACCTTCCCGTATACCTATCTCCAGGAGCTTCCTGGAGTGCAGGGTCCTTCATGATAAGTGCATAAATTAAGACCCAGAAACCAGGGAAAGTGTCACGGGGGCGGGGGGGGGGGGGGGGTGTCGTTCCTAAGCTGGTGGGAGGAAGTAGGAAGTAACATGGGACCGTCGTTTGGAGCAACCAGAACCTGCAGGCCCTGGGGAGATATAGCAAGAAAATAACAAGCCCATAGACCACTTGTGGGTTTTGGCAGAATTCAATGATGGTTTTGTGATAGTCACATTGAAAATAAAATTTCACGAAAAGAAAAGTTAGTTAAGCCGAGTTAGTACACGCCTGTTGTCCCAGCTACTCAGGAGGCTGAGGCAGAAGGATTGCCTGAACCCAGGAGTTTGAGGCTGTGGTAGCCATGATTGTGTCACTGCACTCCAGCCTGGGCAACAGAGTAAGACCTCAACTCTAAAAAAAAAGGAGAGAGAGAGAGAGAAGAGGAGAAGAGAGGAGTTAATTATAGTATGCTATTATGTTTGGCTCAGCTGTCGATAATATTTGCATATCATAATACTGCTAAATCTTGAATATTGACATAACACATCAGAACTGTATGGCTGATGGGAGCAAGGTTTGGGAGCAGAGTGCATTTGAGTGGTGATCTTGATCAGTATAAGGAAAAATGGAAGTAACTAACATGAATTGTACCCCACATCTTTACAAAAAATTTTTTTTTAAAAACAAATAAAAGTAATTATCAGGAAATTGCTTAAAATAATAATAATAAAAGAAATGACTAACATCAGTGAGTCAGAACTCAGACAAGCTTGATGTTTAGCAGGTGTGAGTTAGAGAGGAAAGTGATGCTAAGTGATCTGTGTCCAGTGGACAAGAAAGCTGCAGTGTGGAAGGGGGTGGCCAGAGGACAGTCTTGTTGTAAGCCTTGTCCTCACTTATTAGACATCCTGTTAGACATATTTCTTTGACGACAAAGTAGAGGAAAGGCACCTCTTGTTGGCATATCTCTTATCAGCTAATGGACATTGTGTGACTATTTCAAAATGATTCGTTTGTTTGTCCAAAAAGCATTTAAAGAAAACTCCAAGAACTCAAATCACTCTATGAAAAAGATACCTGCACACGTATGTTTATCACAGCATTGTTCACAATAGCAAGAACCTGGAAGCAACCGTGCTGTCCATCAAAAGAGGACTGGATTTAAAAAATGTGGTACATACACACGATGGAATACTACGCCGCCATAAAAAAGAACAAAATCATGAATTTCGCAGACCTGGATGAAACTAGAGTCTATGATACTGAGTGACCTCTCACAGAAACAAAGATCTGGGTATCACATGTTCTCACTCATATAGTGGACCTTGAACATCCAACGTAATACCATAAGAAAAGGACTGACAGTGGTGGGAAAATATGGGGGGGAGAGGGGAAGGGAGGTGGGATTAACGGTAGCAATATCTGTCTGGGGATGGGGAAACACCCCTTATTAACAAGGGGGCCTGAATGAAGCATATTTGTATACCTAACCCTTAACTGTACCCCACAATATCAAAATAAAAAATATTGGTACATAAAAAAAAGAAAAGAAAACTCCAGTATTTCTAAAACACAAAGAAATTCTCATTTGAAAACACGATGGTTTAAAATATCTAAAATAGTAACGATAATTTCTAAACGAGTAAAATTATGTCATATACAAGGGTATTTATCAACTTAAGTAGGGATCAATCTCTTTTAAGGAAGAAAAATTTGACAGATTTCTGTCATTATATGAAAGGATCAAAATAATTGTGCTCCTCTGCAGTAGGAAGTGTAACAAGTCTGTAAGGTTAAAAAAAAAAAGAATTTCTAGCCCACTCCTGTCAGCCCAACTATTGCATTGCTTAAACATGCTTAGAATCCTGGTAGTCCAAGGTTGTTCAGGTTGTCTTATTGGTAGGTGGGAGTGACTAAATTATGTATATTTTGTTAAGTATCCAGAACTCACTTTGGGGGGACAAATATTTTTTGAACTAAAGGTGATTTGAGCCATATTAACCAACACTAGAATAGCCTAAAACACCTTGCTCTTTAAAGCATATGTGGAAAAGCTTTTAGGAAAAAAGCTAATGTCTTTTTTTTTAATAAGCAAATTTCCTAGTAATTTTTTCACACTGAAAAATGACTAATGATATGGTTGAGATAAAGGAAATAGGACTTCTTGGTATGTAAAAGGTAATATAAATTTGGGTTGTAGTTGTATTGGGCTCTGCTGTGATGATTAAAGTTTTTTCCTTTTCCTAATCAAAGTGAGTTTCTCAATAAATATGGAAAGAGGCAGGGTGTGGTAGCTTATACCTATAATCCCAGCACTCTGAGAGGCTGAGACAAGAGGACTGCTGGAGCCCAGGAGTTCAAGACCATCCTGGGTAACATAGAAAGACTGAGTCTCTGCAAAAATAAAAAGTAAAAAAATAGCATGGCACACACTTGTAACCCCAGCTACTTGGGAGACTGAGGCAGGAGGATTGCTTAAGTCCAGGAGCCTAACAAAATCTAAGGACACTAACTTCAGAAAAGGAGGAAAGGAATATTTCCTTTAACTTTTACTAGTATATGAGTCATTTCTGAGCTTTAAGTTTTGCTAAGTATGCAGTTCAACAGTTCTTAAACTGGTTGGTCTCGGGACTCCTTTATACTCACAATTTTTGAGACCCAAGGGGCTTTTATGGGTGTGTGAAATCTATTAATATTTACCATATTAGAAATTAAAATGAGCTTTAAAACATATATTAGTTTATCTAAAAAGATCCCTAATAAACTCATTACTTATCAAAAATATATTTTTATGAAAAATAATTCCTTCCAAAAATAACAGTGAAAGGGTAACATTATTTTACATGATGGCAAATCTTTTTGATATCTGGATTCAAAGAATTCAGTGGGATTCTTATATATGTGTCTGCATTCAATCTGTTGCCATATGTTGCTTTGGTTCAAGTGCATGAAGAAAATTCAGCAGCACACAGATAGGCAGTTGGAAAAGGGAGAGGCCTTTTAATTGCCTCTTCAGTCAGGTGTGGATAGCCTTCTTGACAAATGGTGGCGGGTTGCTTGTCTGTCTTTATTTTTAACTGACAAATAATTGTATACGGTATATTTATGGAGTACAATGTGATATTATACATGTACATTGTGGAATGATTGAATCAAGCAAATTAACATATCCATGACCTCACATACTTATTTCCTTGTGGTGAGAATACTTAAAATCTACACCTAGCAATTCTGAAATATACATTAACTACGCGACTGATCACTAGAACTCATTCCCCTGTCTAGCTGAAGCTTTGTATCCTTTGACCAACATCTCCTCTTTCTTCATCCACCTCTCCTTCTAGCCACTGGTAACCACCATTCCACTTTCTGCTTTTATGAATTCAACTTTTTTCAGATTCCACATATTAGTGAGCTCATGCGGTATTTGTCTTTCTGTGCCTATCTTCTTTGCACTTCGTGTAATGTCGTTTTTGACAACATGGATGAACCTGGAAGACAAGTTGTAATTTCTTAAAGGTAGTCATAGTGTGGAACCTGACACCATATCAATGAACTTTTTATAGTCTATTTAATAGGGTCTATTATGTTAAAATCTGCCATCTGTTTTGCACTTTGGATGGCTCTTTCAGCTATTCATTATTTTGTAATGTCATACATTGGTCATTTGGAAAATATTGGATCACTGACTTATGCAGATCTTCCAAATATGAATATGTTTTATTACACAACATCCAAAAAACATTTAAACAAACCACTGATCTCCCTGGAGAAGTCTCTAAGTATTGGGAAGCTATTATGGCAGATATAAGTTTTCCAAAATTCCAATTTTTTCTTGAAAACTCAAATTTTATCTTTGACAACAAATATGTCAGTTGTTTTCCTTGAAGTGGCAAGCTCAATTCATTCATTTTGGAAAAATGTCTACTAAATGGGTTATTCAGACCCAAATCTAAAACCACAGTTTTTCAGGGTTTTATTTAAAAAGCAGCTCAATTGCACATGTTTTCCTCAAGAATACCATCATATTTTGATATGCAATGGAAATGTTTTATGCAGTTGGGCTCGGTGGCTTAGCCTGTCATCCCGCGCTTTGGGAGGCTGAGGTGAGTGGATTGCCTGAGCCCATGGGTTTGAGACCCACCTGGGCAACTTGGCGAGATCTCATCTCTACAATAAATCAAAAATTAGCCGGACGTGGTAGCGTGCGCCTGTAGTTCCGGCTGCTTGGAAGGCTGAGGCGGAAGGATCACCGGAGCCCAACAGGTCAAGGCTGTGGTGACCGGGAGCGGCCACTGCACTCCAGTCTGGGCGACAGTGAGACTCCAACTCAAAAAAAAAAATGTTTTATGTGTACTTTTTTGTTTTATCACACAGAATAATAAAGACATACTTAAGAGTTGAGATTTAATAAAGTGAGTACATTTGATTGCATCATCAAGGACAATTCTTTTTTTTAACTGAAAAATCTTTATTTGTGCTTCAAAATATAAGACCAGCACTGACCTCACAGGAACTACACTCTGAGAAATACTTTTCTAGGACAAGTATCTGTTTCCCCTGCGCCTCCCCCAGCAGAGTATAGACATGTTAACTGCTTAATTTCAATTTACAATCATTGCAGTCCCATCAATTTATGAGCTTCTACACAGATCACCCAAACTGGAAGTCTGAGTGTTCTTAATTGTACCCTAATTTCACTAACTGCCAAAGGTTTTCTGGGATGATCTATCACTCAAATTTCTTTAAAGATGAAATCCAAATAGTTCAAATGATTCTCTTTTTGAGAGATTACTTTATAGGCATTAGCAATTAGCAGCAGAGGCAGGGCTGTGCTGATTCCATCTGACATCACTGGGAGATAGCATGCATGAGATACATCCCACTTCGGGTCCTGTTTCAGGAAAGCTGCCACAAATGTGGCTGCTAGAGGATCCTTTTCCAGTCTCAGACACTGAGCCTGAGACTGCATCATTTACAGAAATTTCATCACGAAGATCCTTACACTAAACATCTTAAAGTGCTAGGTTTTCACATGACTTTTTTCAAGTCCACAGCCAACACCTTTCATCAAAAAGAAGGATAACATGCTTCAGTCTAACAGAAACAACCTGAAGGTGTTTATTCTCAAGATTTGTATTTAAAAACTGGGCCTCAGCAAGTCAGAAGATATTCCTAAGTGACACTGACTTTCTCCCCTGGAGTAGAAGGCTAGTACAGTTTGCTCCTGCCTTGACAGGAGCTAAAATATCAGAGTTTTCCACCGTGTTGACATTGACAGGACAAAAGCTATGGTGAGTAAAAAACAAATGATACCAGGGTGTTAGCGTGAAACTCTTCCCCCTGTAGACTCCCTGAAAATTTTTCAGGGACCCTCTGACCACACTTCGAGAGCCACTAGTGTAGTTCACAGGTGTATGCCACTGTTGTAAAGTGATACTGTCATCCAAAGACCTTTAGAAATACGGTCATGGGGACTGCTGGGTTTGTTAGGATTTATTACCATAACTTCTCCCCTCTCTCCAGACCCAGTCTTAACAACCATTCCCAAAAGGTAAAGTTTTCTTAACTGCCCACTTCTCAGCAGGAAAAAAACAAACCAACATTATTTTTCTTCTAAAATTTTGCTATTTAAAAAAAGTAGAAAGACCAAGTAGTCATTATTCTTTGTCATTCCCATATGGGTATGTGTGTATGTGTGCCTGAATTGTCCCCCAGATATGTAGAATTAAAAATATGCATTTTTATTTTATTTTATTTTATTTCTATTTTTTAAGAGAGAGGGTCTCACTGCATTTCCCAGGCTAGTCTTGAACTCCTGGGGTCAAGCAATCCTCCCATTTCAACCTTCCAAAGTACTGGAATTACAGGCCTGAGCCACCATGCCCAGCCCACAATATGCCTTTTAAAAGCACCAACCAACATGACGAAAGTTGGTACAGACTAATTTCTCATTAGATTATCTGCAATTCAAGAATGAAAGCGTTTATGTCATTCTTTCCCTCTGGCCTAACTTAGTACTTATAGAAACTCACAACTTTCTATTCTGGTAAAAGGAAACTTGAGCACATTTATTGACAAAGAGCATTTTCTTTAACCCATGTCCTGTACATTTGATTAAACCCTTCAGCCAAGAGGCATCAGAAGATGTATATTCTATATCTTTATTATCTAATCTATAGTCACAAAAAGAAAAAATCTAGACCCCCTACTCACATTCATATAATTAAGACAAGTCTTTTGAAACAATCTTTACCCTCAACAACCTGTAATGCAAATTGATTTTTATATATAAATATATATTACATTTAAGTATAAATGTTTTATATTTATATATCATATATATTTATATTGTACATATATACATTTAAATACATATAAATGTAAATACATAAATAAAATCTATTTTAAATATATATATATTTAGAATCAGGGTCTCGCTCTGTCTCCCAGACTGGAGTGCAGTGGCACAGTCACAGCTCATTGCAACCTCAAACTTCTGGACTCAAGCAATCCTCCCACCTCAGCCTCCAGAGTAGCTGGGGTTATAGGTATGAGCCACCATGCTCAGCCCTTTATTATAATTAATTTTTAAATAAGCTATGATTTTATAGTAGTTGGCCCATTCCGTTGATTTCATGACCCATAAGTGGGTCACGGTTTACAGTTTTAAAAACACTGGCTTAGACTGTCATTTCCTACATCCCAGATTCTCGTATGCCAATGACAGTAGATGTGCTTGTTTTGCAGTTCCTAGAGTCGCCTCTTGTTTGATTCAATATCTCTTCTCTTGCATCCTTTGAGAAAGGCACCAGCTCCTCATAGCAACGTCTCCTGCCTTTTCCCTTGTGAACGTCGGCCCAGGAGTCCTAGCTCTTCGTGCCGACTCTTGCTCTCCCACACCGGTGATCTTGACACAGAGCATAGGGTGAGGACCACAGTGGGATGTGAGATGATTTCAGGTGGTGTGAGGATGGATACCTTCATAGCTCCATTTTTCTGTGTCTGGAAAAATACCTATCTAGCACATCAAAACTTTTGATTTTATGGAAGTGGTGCCTAGGACAAGACTACTTTTAAAGTCAATTTGAATAATTGTGTAGGTTATATAGGGACCTGATAAGATGGCACCTGCCTGAAGTCTGGGAAGCACAGCTGATGATTCGAGAACCTGTGTCACTCTTCCCCAGTACGATCCGTGCCACCCACTCCTCCTCTCCCCCACACGATGCTCGAAACTATCCTAGCTACATACCAAAGGTACTTCTGTGAACAGCCAATTAATATCTGAAATTTAAGAGGTTTATCACTGTATTTCTCCTTTATTCTTACCTCAGCAAGCCCATTCCATCACTTTTTCCCTGATATTCCCAGTCTCCTTTCTATTCATTTCCCTACTTATCTGTTTTCGAATCCATAAAGTCCAACTATTCTTGTCTCTGTGATACCTCCCAGACTTGCTTGCTTAATTTTTACATTCAATTGTAAAGACGTCTTCAATATTCTCAATGATTCCAGGCTCTCCAACACCCAACCCTCTCCACTCTATGCCAATATTTAAATGTTTTTATGTTACCAAAAATAATTTGAGAATGCCTACATTCACTTCTTATATCCTATCATATGAAATCTAATTCCATTCCTTTAACTCCTGGTGGTCTCCACCAATCTTTGGTTAGCTTCTCTACAAAAGCACTCAACTCTCAGATAAAGCCTATTTGCGAAGAGCCTGACCTTCAGGGCTTTTCCTCTGCCACAGCCACTACCTGAAGGCCTCCTTTCCTTGCTTCCTTCGAAATCTGCCTCAATACATCACTTTAGGAAGGCTTCTTCTCAAAGAATTCCTTAGCATTTGTGGACACTATACAGTTGCTGTAGTTTTTTTAGTTTAAACTACTTTGTAATTTGTTTAGAATGTGGTATATTCAGAAATCTGGTTTCCACAATTAGATTATAACCTCCACCTAATTAGAATATAACCTCCCAAGCTCAGTCCTTCTGTCTTTTTGATATAATACCCAGATATCACCCAGAATATTTTTGGCTGCAAAGCAACAGATAACTTCAACTTAAACTGACTTGAAGGATAAGAACATCTATGTATCATATCTACAGGTCCAGAAGCAGGATAGGCCCCGGACAAGGTAAGACACAGGCCTGCTCAGTGATGTCACCGAGGACCCAGATTCTTCTCTCTGTCAGCAATGGCTACATTTGAAGGCTGGTCTTCAATAGCAATCAGGGCTACATGCATGCCAGTGGCAAGAACAGGATGATGAGCAGGGACATGCATGCGAGACTTGGCTCTCTCCAAACTCTAAATTCTCCCCTTTAGTCCAGGGAGAGAGTGTAACTATCACGACCCATGTAAGGAAAGGGTGTATAGAGCAATAAAATTCAGGTTATTCTAGGAAGGAAAGTAGAGGAAGGGGAATGAATGCCCAGTAGGCAACCTGCAGTATCCACTGCAATCCAGTATGTGTACATACCAGAGGATGTGTTGTACAGTGTACACACACTGAAGAGTGAACACTGCAAATGAGGGTATGCAATTGAGCCTAAAATAACGTGTGTGTGTGTGTGTGTGTATATATATATATATATACACACACTTCAGTATTTATAATATTACATATATATATATCATAATACATATTCATATGTTTCTGAA
>CAUYQG010177544.1:0-11517 GCA_963574415.1 Tarsius wallacei
TACCAATCTTTATTTTTTGCTGCTTAGAGCATCTCTTTCAATAAATACAACAAAGGTATTACAATATGAAATTATTTTCATTAAGCATTTGTTATTTTGTTTTAAAAAATATATGATCTCGGCCAGCCACAATGGCTCACAGTTGTAATCCCAACAATTTGAGAGGCGGAGGCAAGAGGATTGTCTGAACCCAGGTGTTCAAGACCAGCCTGGGCAACATAGTGAGATCTCGTCTCTACAATAAATAAGAAAAATTAGCGAGACGTGATGGCATGCACCTATTGTCCCAGCTGCTCGGGAGGCTGAGGCAGAAGGATCGCCTGAGCCCAGCAGGTCGACGCTGTAGTGGCTGTGAGTGTGTTATTTTACTCCAGCATGAGCAACAGAGTAAAACTCAAACTCAAACTCCAAAAAAAAAAAAAAAAAATTCTCACAGGTTAGAGCTTCTTGTTATAAACTCACGTAGCACTCTGTACTTTCCTTCTTAGCATTTACCACAACTGCAACTAATGAATGCCTGTGTAATTGTTTATTTAACTTTGATTTCCCTGAAGAGAAAGCTTCATGAGGATAAGGTATGCAACTGTGGTGTTGATATGATATCCCCAGTGTATTTGGCACATAGAAGGTGCTGATATATTTATTGATGTCAATGAATGAATGAATAAAATATTATTTTATTATTTATTAAGAGTAAAACAGTGTTTTATTTTATTTTAAATTAACAAGCTTTATTTTTTAGAGCAGTTTTAGTTTCATAGCAAGATTGAAAACATAGATTATCCTCTTATATCCCAGCTTGCATGCTCTCTCTCTCTTTCCCTCCCTCTCTCTCTTCTCTCTCTCTCTCTCTCTCTTTCTCTCCCTCTCTCTCTCTCTCTCTCTCTCTCTCTCTCTCACACACACACACACACACACACACACAACCACTATCAACTTAAATAGTATTTTAAACTAGAGTAAACAGTTCTGTCTTTGGGTTCCTTGTTGAACTTATATCAAATGCAAGAGCCAGAGAAAAAGCTAAACTTCTGATAACAAAGGGGCCCCCAAAACAGTGATTAAATATGATAGAGGTTTGGTTCTCTCTCAAGGAACTGTCTGGCTGATTCAGATGAGAGGCGTAGCTCTGTACCATGAAGCCAGGATTGATCTGCCATCCCCAACATACGGCTTCCAAGGCTTGCTCAGATTGTTGCCATTTCCAGCTGTTAGAGAGGGAGATGAGCCCAAACCCAGCACTCGGGGCCCTTCTGAAGTTGGAGATGACATGGAAGTTTCTCTCACATCCCACTGGACCATTCTTGAGGCCCATGGTCACTTCCAGCTGTCAGGAGGCTGGGAGATGTCACTGCTAGCTGGGCGACCATGTGCCAGAAATATGGAAAAGATGGATTCTGAAAGACAGCTAGTAGTTTGACATGCCCAGGGATGAGAACTGTGTATTAAAATGGGCAATCCAATGAACTTGAGATGAGATGAACCAAAGCCATAAAGTTCTCATCCTAAAATAACTCAAAAGGCTTTTCTCACCAGTATAAAGCCACTTCATTGGTAACAGCAGTCTTAGACAAGGAAGAAAAGAACCATTTTAACAAGGGGAAGCTGGGCACAAAGAGAACAGATTAGGGTGCGGAACTGGTTTTTCTGCTTCTCAGTCATTTGCCGAATTGTACCTTCCCTTTTCCAAGAAGAAAATGATAGAGTAGGCAGCCTCTAAGGTGGTCAGTGATCTCAGTCTCTTGGTATTTGTACCCTCAGAGGGTCCCCTTGAGGGTTGGGCTGGACTGACTGACTTGTTTCTAACAAATAGAATATGGTGAAAGAGGTGAGATGTCACTCACCAGGTTGGGTTACAAAAAGATTGTGGCTTCCATCTTGGGACCCCTTTCTTACTTGCTCATTTGCTCTGAGGGAAGCCAGCTACCAGGTTGTGAGCTGCCTTATGGTGAGGTCTGTGTGGAAAGGACCTCCAGCCAACAACAACATGAGCGAGCTTGAAAGCAGATTTTCTGCAAGTTGAGACTTTATCTGGGACCATATTCCTGGTCCAAAGTTAATGCAACCTCATGAGACACCTTGAGCAAGACACCCAGCTAAACTGTACCTTCCTGGCCCACAGAAACTGTGACATAATAAATGTATATGACTTTAAGACATTGAGTTTAGGAGTAAGTTGATGACCAACACAATGAGAGAACTAATAACAGCACTAGATAACTGACATACATGTCAATCACAAGAAAATAGATTCTAATTGTCCTCTAACTTTCTAACAGTAATTTGGTGTAATGAGCATCTTTAAGTTGTTTAATGAACCAAGATTGTAATTTAATTCACTTGTTTCCAAAATCTGGTCTGGGGACCTCTTGAGGGATCCTCAAAACATTTTCAGGGGATTTATGAGATCAAAATGATTTTTATAATACTACCGAGATGAGTGTACAGTAGAGTTTTCCTGAGGCTACATATGGGGTGATGCTCTGATAGCTTGTGGAATATATTCTTGTGTTTTCTAGAATTTTTCTAAAGCAGTAGATCTAACATACCAAAAAAATCTGAGATTAACTCAGCTGTTCTCAGTATTTCTGTGCTTTAAGTAGTTATCTTCTATTATACCACTTGGTAAAAATCCCTGTAACTTTAATATTGTTCAATGAATTGTTATCTTAAAATCCCAAAGTGTTCCTTGCATCTATACAAAAACACAAGAAGTATACTTCCATTGTCTTGTTTTACAATAATATTTTAGGATTTTTTTCAGTTTTAATTTCTAACTCTATAAATATTGATAGACATAACTCTCATAAACCACAATAATTTTTATGAGTATAGCGATGACACCAAAGATTTTCAGAATTGCATAATCCGCCAACTGACCAATACGATTAAACCTAGGTATGTGTTCAGCATTGTACTATGTTTTGGTTCAAAAGTATGAACATAATCTTTGTTCATAAAGTGCTTAAAATATAATTATGGAGATGAGATTAATGTTTGTTGGGGATGACTGGCAGAAGTGTTGTCTGAGACATAGACTGTAAAGTTGAATGTCGCAGTAGAGACCTCAAAGGCAATGGAAGGGACACAAATGTACACAGAAGAAAGAGGCTGAAGGTTGGGGTGTGTGGTGTGATGTAGGTGGAGGAGATGGTGGGACAGACACTGAGAAATGACTAATGCTAGGAGAGAAGAGAAAGCAGCAGAGAAGACAGTGGGGGAAATGTATCATTGAGGGGCCAGGAAAGTAAAGCACAATTCTTAGCAGCTGTGAGTAACAGGTTGTACTTGGATTTGAGGGACTTCTGTGAGAGCTCTGTGTGCCAAGTTGCATTCTGCTTAGTTGGCTGACCTGGTAGGCATCCCCTTCACAGCAGGCACAATTTTGATCCACACTTTGTATAACTACAAATTTGGAATCTTGTGTACTAGAAAACCCAAGTTCATCATATTGAAATCCATACCTAGACTTTTGAAGATATGGCCAATATTATGTGTTAAGGTCAAGATGTTTTTCTATTTAGGGGATATTGAAACACTTATTTTGATGAAAAGAAGGAAAACTTTATTTTTCCACTTTGGGCAATAGATGTCACTGCTTCCATGAGATTAGTAAGAATTAGAAAACTTGGGCCCTAGTCTGCCATGTACAAGTGTGACCAGTTCTAGCAGTTTCAGCTACCTGACTCAATCTTATCATCCTTAAAAGCGGACTATTTGCCCAATAGAGCTTCAGAGACCCTCCAAACAAAGAAACACACAGACAAAATACACCGGAAGGATTTGGAGCAGAGGGAGGGGAAGTGAAATGATCAAATCTGCCTGAGCAAGAAAGGCCCAGGGGCATGTGATCTGGTATAAGATATAGACAGGTCTCACATGCTAGACATAGTCAGACCTACACGGAGAAAGAGAAGCTTCCTGGCAGTATTGATTGCCCCTTGGGGCTTCAGAGATCACAATTACACACAAAAATATGTATAGATCCTTGGGATGGGTGGTCAGCACTGACACTGGGTGACTCATGCTTGCGAGAAGCACAGTTCAAGACTCAGAAAAAGGCTTCTCTCCATCTCTTGCCTTTTGTCCTCTACACAGCATCTGAAGCCTCGAGGGCTTGTGGTCTGTGCCACTGTCCACAAAAGCAACAGACAGTGCCAGGGAGAGCAGGGAGGATTTGAATGGCAGGAGCACTCAGGTAAGGGAGAAGACAAATTAACTTGTTCAATCCCTCCTCTTAGGTAGTATGAATGCTATATAGATTTTTGCATAATATGGTATCATTGCCCAATAGCACCAAGTACCCGTTTTCTTGTTTCCTTTCATGTTCTAGTTTAGTTCCAAAAGTACTCAGGAATTAGCACAGTATTCACTACAGTCGCTTGCGGGTAAAACAGGAACATTTCATACTGAGTCAGGTTATTCGGTGTAGGTTAGACTTGGATACGTTTCTTGTAGACAGTTTAAAATTAAAATAGGGTAAGCATTCAGACATTTTCCTTATCAGCACTCCAGACACACATGTGCGAGTCAAAAGAACCCATAGAGTGTCACACTGCAACCTGCCCAGCAACAATACTGCTCTTAAAACTGTCTATGCAAGTCTAGAGGCAACCTTCAAGAAGCATGATACTTATTCTTTGTAAGTGATGATACTTATTCTTTGAAGTCCATCAGATGGACTCCAAAAGCTAGAATTGCAAATAGTTTTAGTTCTAGCAAGGTGTTTAGTAAGATGTAACTATATATTTTTTAAAAATTAAAATTCAACTGTATTTAAACAATTAAAAAGTTCTCCAAAAGCAACATCTAGGATAATGGTGGCAACTAAAAACTTTTTTTAAATGTTGTGTTTGTAATGTATAGCACATGTTTGAATTTGTTATTATGAGATGCAGGGTCAACTGTTTGTTTTGATAGCAAGTCAAAGATTATATACAATATTTTCTGAATTTTCCCAAAGGTGAACAATTTTGATGAAACGAGGTGATGATGTTAAAATCAGTCTTGGACACATGATAAAAAATGCTGTATAAATACTGTTAAAGCAATTAAATTTAACTTAGATGTGATACAAAATGCATCACAAAAGTCAACTAAAACAACAGAAGAATCTCAAATTAAAAAAATGAATCAAATCTTTAGAGGAAAATTAACTTTTAATTCATGCTACTCATAGTTATTTGAAATGACTGTTGCTTGTTTCTATAATATTATATAGTATTATCAAAAATTAACAAAAAATTACAAACACATCTAAGTTTGGCTATTCCACCTTTATAAAAAGTCTAAAAATATTTTTGAAAATTTTAGTAAAATAGTTTTTCTAAATCAAAATAAACCACAAAATACTTGTTGCAAACAAAAGTAATATTTCAATAAAATATAAGGACATTAGAGCAAAGAAATGAATATATCTACCCAACTAGAAAGATTATTCATGTGTAAATAATTTCCAATAATTTGTAATTTTAACAGAGATTATGTTTCTGACCATTGTAGATCAAGGCATAGTCTTAACTAACAAGAGATGTGAATAAGTTAATCAATGCCCTGCTAATTTTTATTTCCTTTATAGTAAGCTGACATTAAAAAATTTGAAATAAAAATGTAAGAAATACTTTAAGTATTTAGACATTCCTTTAAAAGATATTCCTTGGCCAGGCATGGTGGCTCATGCCTGTAATCCCAGCACTTGGTAGGAGGATTGCTTGGGCCCAGGAGTTTGAGGTCAGCCTAGGCAGCATAGTGAGACCTCATCTCAAAAACAAACAAACAAATAAGCTGAGTGTGGTGGTGTGTCCCTGTAGTCCCAGCTACACAGGAGGCTAAGGTGAAAGGATCACCTAAACCCAGGAGGTCAAGGTTGTGGTGAGCCATAATTATGCCGCAGCACTCCAGCACAAACACCAGAGTGAGACCTCGATTCAAAAGTAAACAAATAAATAAATAGATAGATGATAGATAAATGGTATTCCTTTAACATCTTTATGTTAATGTGATACCAATGCGTGTGATATTAAAATCGTTTATATTTTCTGCAACAATACTACTTTGTCATATGTGACTGCATTACAGTTTTTCTTTTAGTTGGAGTCTCACTCCGTCACCCAGGCTGGGGTGCAGTGGCACACTCGTGGCCACCCCAGTGTCAACCTGCTGGGCTCCAGTGACCCTTCTGCTTCAGTCTTCCAGGTAACCGGAACTACAGGCACGCATTAGCATACCTGGCCAAAATTTTTTAAAATTAATTGTAGAGACAAGGTCTCGTCAAGTTGCCTGGGCTGATCTCGAACCCGCGAACTCAAGCAATCCACTCGCTTTGGCCTCCCAAAGTGCTGGGATTACAGACTGAGCCACCGGCCCAGTTTTTGAATATTTGTTAATGTATACATAAAGCTCATTTCCTAATTTTGGTATTGGTTTAAGAATTTTTTTTTGACCATTACAGAAGTTTATTTAACAAAAAGTTTAATACGAAAATGTACATGACCCGATTTTTACATCAAAATAAAACAGGCTCTTGGGAGAAAGAACATGGACTTCCCTGCTGAAAAGTCATTTATACTCGTTCCAAGGCTTCTAACATGATGATACTATTTCCTCATATTAGCACCATGCCAATATTGTTCTGTTGTCCACTAGTTGCCATCTCCACACATTCACCTATCACAAGATTCATAAAGGGGTCAGATCCCTGTAATAGTCCTTGGACATGTCTGCCACCATTTAGTTTCAATGATAACTTCTTGTCCATAAATTTTTTCATCTCAGGAGGATGAGCTTTGCTCGTGGTGTCGGCTCCGCAGGCTCAGAGACCTGGTTTAAGAATTTTATTGACGATCCCATTTGCTCCTGCATTAGCAGAATGAAGCTTTTCCAAGATGAAATGAATTAAATATATACATGTGAACTATAATGACTTTAAAATGTTTGGCTAATTGTCATTAATGTCAATAGAACACATGTGAAAATCTTGGTTCTAGCAATACAATTAGGAATTTTGCTGAAATGAAGGCAAGACAAATTAATTTTATGTAATAAATATATAATAGCTAATGAATTATGCATGGCTTTATTATGCATCCAAGTGTCACCAACTCATCAACAGAGCACCCAGACATGCACAATAATAATTAATTCAGTCATCTTTGATATTTTGCTGACTGTCAGTCACATAAAAAACATAGTTTTACGCACATTTTCTCAATTTTGTCATTATGAATATTTGTCAAGGTAAGAGACAGAACATATTTTATTTAACAGTTTTTAGCTTTATTTATAACTCCTAAATATTTAGACATATGATCTATAGGCCTCCTCTTCTCCTCCTGCCTTGGGCCCCACAAATGTGAGGAGTGGGTCCCCTGGTGTGGGGGCGTAGGAATCAACCTTGGGCCTCGCCCTCCTCTGATGTGTTGTCCTAAAGGTGCCACCAGGGAGGCCTTTAGGTGCAGCTGGGCAGGCCAAGTCAGGATTTCTCACACTTTCCCCTTTCTCATCCCTAGCAGAAGGCACACACCCATTCCTCCCCTCACTCTCACCGATGTCCAACAATCCTTCACAAGAGGAAAAGCCTTCGCAGCAACGTTTAAAAATGCAAATGTACAATTAAGGTGACACCTTCATGGGAGTAACGTTTAGTTGGTGTGATTAGTCTTCCAGTTCATCGTCCGCTGCCATCACTCGTTAATGAAGAGTGGACTACTATTTCTCCGTGGGGTGGTCCTCATGTTCAACTGGTATGTTTGGGTTGGAGAGGAGAGAAGAGAGAAGTTGAGGAATTGCAAGGTCACAAAATAGATGAAGAATATTCATGACACGTTGTATTTTATCTGCAGAGACAAAGTGGATGGTGGTTGTGCTCAAGGGTGCTCAGTTGAGGGGTAAGTAGGGGCCGAAATCCATCTTTTGTTCTGCTCACCAAGCTGTATGTATGCCCTGATGTCAGGGTGGGGTCTGCTCAAAGGTTGCACCATTTTCTTGTTTTCGCAAAGGTGCTCTATGGGCCTGCTGGAGCCCTATCTGCATGTCCCAGAGGACAGAATTAGGCCCAAATGGTGGAAAGTCTATGGATGCTAATTTGTAGTTAGTATAAGGAAACTTATGAACTTCATCTCAATGAATCCTTATAACAGCCCTCGAAGGAAAGTACAATTAATTACTGCCCTCACTTTACAGAAATGACAACTGAGGCTGAGAAGTAAAGCAACGTGCCCAATCTTCATAAAAGGCCAATGTAAATAGGATGCAAAGCCAGGCTTTTCTAATAAAAACACCCATTCTACTCCACACTATGAAGCTGCTTTCTAAAAATTTGGGCAATTCTATGATGTAATAGACTGTTTTGAAAGCTAATAATTTCCACATTCCGTTAAGTGTTTAAGAACAGGTTGAATGCCAACTCATCAGAGATGTCATAGAGGGGACGTGCATATTCAGTGCATAGCAGAATCCAGAGATGCCTACACAGTATGGGTTCAGTAAGGAAAACAGAAGCTACTCCATGTTTTTCAAGGATGATGTGTTTTGATGCAGAGAATTAGAAGCACAACCAACTATTGGAAAAGTTGGAGAAACCAAGGTCAGGGAAATCACCAGCAATTATCCTAGTCTGCCGTATTAAAGCAGGTGATTCACTGGAGTGCACCCAAAAGCCACTGCGAATTTTAAGAACCCTCTGGAAAGCTCCTGCACTCTAAATTTGCAGCACCAGTTAGTATCATTCTTTAGATTTTCCCCTGGAGTCTCACATCTACCCATGCTTCCAGCTGTAACTGCATCCTGAGGAACATGGCCTCTGCTCTTCCACCTTTCAATTGTCACAGGAGTGTCTCTTATTGGAAGAGATGCTGACTCTGACCAAAACCACATGGGGAGGAAGATTCTGGGAAATGTAGTTCCTGGCTGGAAGAGGGTGGTAGCGGTGAGACTGAGTTGACAACAGACATTCTAGCAAAATCCCTAAGTCCCTTCCCACCAAAACGATGTAAGATTTTATGATGTGTACTTCCTTTTATTTTATAGGGAGCTGAGAGTTAAAAGTATCAAGGGCTCTTCACGGTAGGAAGATCTAGCACAAAAAGGAAAGGCTGAAGCTATGGGTGAATTTTAAGGGTAAATTTTCATGTGATCATTTTGGGTTGGGCCAAAGAAAACCAGGTAGTAGCAAAGCCAGGTCTGCTTCTCAGATTTTTTTTTTTTTTTTTTGAATTGGAGTCTCACTCGGTTGCCCAGACTGGAGTGCAGTGGCACACTCCCGGCCACCTCAGCCTTGACCTGCTGGGCTCCAGTGATCCTTCCGCCTCAGCCTTCCAAGGAGCCAGAACTACAGGTGCACGCTACCATGCCCTGCTAGCTTTTGATTTATTGTAGAGACAAGTTCTTGCCAATTTGCCGGGGCGGGTCTCGAACCCGAGGGCTTAGGCAATCCACTGGCCTCGGCCTCCCAAAGGGCTGGGATTACAGGCTGAGCCACTGAGCCTGGCCATGCTTCTCAGACTTTAAAAAGCTTAGTTTTCACACAAAGGATTATGTTCAGAGGGATTATATTATGAGGGGCAAAAACGAGGTGGCTATCTTTATGTGTGATGAAACAGAATTTAGCATGGAAGGAACCTAATTGCCATTTGGTCTCGGATAACCCAAACCGCTTCTCATTTCCTGGAAACATGGGTGTCTCTAAGAGTGTGGTTGGGAGGTGTGGGTAGTAACAGCACACTTTCCATTGAGAATCCTGGCTAACCAAGGACAGGGCATTGCCAGATTCAACTACGCACTGAGGATGAGGGTCCCCTTACAACATATCTGATGAGTTGGCATTCAACTAGTCCTTAAACACTGAAAGGATCAGGAAGAATGGTGGCAAGCAAGGCAATGATAATGGATTTGCAGAGCTACCCCTTAAGAGTTCAAAACCCAGCCGGACTCGGTAGCTCAGCCTGTAATCCCATGCCTTGGGAGGCTGAGGTGAGTGGATTGCCTGAGACCGTGGGTTCAAGATCCGCCTGGGCAACTTGGTGAGACCTCATCTCTACAATAAATCAAAAAATTAGCCAGGCATGGTGGCACGCGCCTGTAATTCCAGCTACTTGGAAGGCTGAGGCAGAAGGATCGCCGGAGCCCAGCAGGTCGAGGCTGCGGTGGCCGGGAGTGGCCACTGCATTCCACTCAGGGCGAGAGTGAGACTCCAACTCAAAAAAAAAAAAAAAAAAAAAGTTCAAAACTTACCAATAGGGCCCAACCTGCTGGTTGGTAACACCTCTATTTTACCACAACAGCCAAGGGAGATTAAAGGACTAGGTGAAATCACAAGCAACTTAATGGCAACCTTAAGATTGAAATTCAAATGTCCTCATATCCAACCTGAGATGCTTTCCAGAATATCATCTTTCTTTCCCTCCCTCCCTTCCTTCCTTCCTTCCTTCCTTCCTTCCGGAGAGATCTATCAAGTACCTCTTCTGAACCAAGCACTGTGTATGCAGTGTAGGACTGGTCAGATTTGGTGATGGGCTAGGTTGGTTGTGGTGTAGACAGAGAGAAGTGGATGGATTTGCGATACCTTTCTCAGCTGGAGCTAACAGGAAACACTGACAGTAAGTAGGGTGAGGAAATAAGAGGACCCCATGGTAGCTTCAGTTTTTAGCTTAGGAACTGGCTGTATTGAGACAGAGCAGAGACCCCGTTTTTAAACAACCTGTTAGCCTCATAGAAATAAAAGAAAATTCTGAGTTCCCTCGAGGGAAATTCCAGGAACCTAGCTAGTCCCAGAAATAAATAAGTAACTTGTTAAACAAGAAGGTAATATCAGCCTAAGACAATAGCCAAGGAAGTTGGCTTTCTGGAGATGTTTGCTTTCCCCCTAAAATGAAGACTAACATCTTAGCATAGGTCCTGAGTTGTCTCTCAGAAACTCAGACCCAGACAGGACCCCCACCAGAGGGATCTGCCAGCAAGTAGACCTCAGGTAAAGGGAACTGGGGGCTGAACTCTGACCACTGTTCTTTGCTCTAAATTTCTTCCTAAGGGGCCTGATGAAAGTCTTGCCCAGGAGCTTGAGTTAACATTTCTTTTTGCTGACCGCACATTTTTAAAGAAAGCTTCTCTTCCTTAGCCAACTGCAAATTTTTGAGCCCGCCTATGACCTGTAAGCCCTCACTTTATGATGTTCCACCCTTCTAGGCCAAAACCAATGTGTAACTGTTATGCATTGACTTAGGATTTTTCCTGAAACTTCCGCTTTCCTGAAATTTACCCCAGTCTTTAAAACACTTGCCTGCAAGCATGGGGAACTGAATGTCAAGGTGATGGAGAAGGAGGTGAACAGGTGGAAGGATGGCCGGGAGAGAGGAGTGTGTGGAAACATTGCTGGGAGGAAATGCCCATCTTCACTGAATGCTGCAGACAGTCCAAGTGAGAAGAGGGAGGGTGTGTGTGTGGGGCAGGGGTGGGGGGGGTGGGGGCGTCCCTGGAACTGCAAACGCAGAGGCCTTTAGTGTCCTGGATATGGCCTCTCCT
>CAUYQG010177545.1:0-13663 GCA_963574415.1 Tarsius wallacei
CGCTGCCTTCTTGGGGTTGGCCTAACCTAACCCCTTCCCTTGACCGCAGACCCTGTCGCCACTGTGGTGGGGAGGTGATGGGGAGGCTTCTCCCCCCACCCCCCACCGGCTAAAGAGGATGTGCGTTCAAGGGTAAAGGGACTCGAACCCAGTAAGCTGACCGGCCTTCCTCTGTGTACCAAGGCTGGACACTTCTAGACGCTAAGGTCTGCCACTGAGTGAGTGCTCAGTAACCACTTCGAGAGGCTGCATCTGTGGTTCTAGAATGCTGGAGGAGAGCAAAAGACCTTTGAGAAAACTTATCTTCCTGCAGTGAACTAGGTGGCTTCTGGAAGCTTCTTTAACCCCAGCAGGTTTCCTCGACCAGCTCAGGAAGGAAGGGTGAGCCGGGAGGACAGAGAAGGGCAGCAGGGTTTTCTCCCCTCCCACACCAAGCACCCCACCCTCCACTCTGTGGCCCCCAGGATGAGTGAGACACAACTGTCGCTGGTGGGCTTCCAGCTGGAATTCTCCTCAGCCTCTTTCCGGGATTTGAACTTGCTGTGTTTCCCAAAGCCAGGGCTCAACAAACGATGCCAACCTGGGGAGGGGACACGTCTGTGTCTCATCTCGCAGGCAGAGGCAGCACAACAGCAGGGTGAACAAAACCTCTCCACATCTGTCCAGAGCTGTTTGTCAGGACAGCTTTGACAGGCGCCAGGTGAGCTCTTTGCCCCATGTGACCCTCTTTCAAACTCATGCAGAGAAGGAGCTCCCCATCCCCTTCTCACTGGGCAGCCCTTCCCCAAGTGTGTCTTTTCCAAAGGTGGGTGGCTCATCTCTGCCAGCTGAATCCAGCTCAAAATAGCATTGAATCAGACTTCTGGGAAGCCCCGTGCTCCAGGCGTCTGTAGAAAAGAGTTAAAAATGACAGCTCTTGGGAAACCAAGGAGTCTAATTTGCTGAGATGGGACAGGACACAGAGCCCTGTGATGTCAGAGGGAAGCAGTAATGGCCAGGGAGACATGTGGAAAGTGTTCACGGTGGAAGGCTCGCAGTGGAAGGCCTTATATGGTTGCGCTTCCCTTCGGGGAAGCTCATGGGCTGCACTTGAGGGGGGCATCCTGGAGGCGGAGGCCAGGTGCAGCAGAGGCTGTGGCACCAGACCTCCAGCTTCTGCATTTCCCTGAGAACCCAGACTCTCTCGGTAGGGGTTGCCTCCTCCACTGTTTCTAGTTCTGATTCTCTCATGCTGTTGGCTTGGGCCCAGCTCCACCGCCACCTTTTGCAGGCAGCTTCTCTGAGTTCACTGGGCGCTTGGCACCACCACGGTGACCCTCACCCTGCTGGGCTTGGCTTTGCTAGATTCAGCCTTCCGTTTCACCCCGAGGCCCGAGAGGAGGCAAGGACTTCATTTTGGCTACCCCCTCCCAGTGCAGCGCCTGGGGAAGCAAATGAGCTGTCGGCTCTGCCCCCACGCTTGGCCCTGCAGGCTTCCTTGTGTCTGGCAGAGCCTCCTGTGTGCTTGTCTGCTTCCACGGGAGCCTTGCCTCAGGTTCTGCCCCGGCTGTAGCTCTTAACCGAGCAGTTGGAACTGGGGCTAGGGGGCCAGGGAGTGTGCGTGGACCTCCAAAGGCTAACCCACGGGGTGTAAACCCATGCTCAGAAGCACAGGTGAGCCTCAAGGAAGCTCACCTGTTGTGTGCAAATATGAGTTCACAGAAAAAATAAACGAGGGGCTGTTTCTCTTTGCAGAACTTTGAGAATACCATTTGCTCTGGTTGGAATGTGTCCCCCAGAGTTCATGTGTTGGAAATTTAACCCCCAGTGCAACAGTGTTTGAGAGGGGGAAGCTTTGAGAGGTGATTAGGTCATGAGGGTGCTGCCCTCGGAAGTGGCTAATGCTGCCATCCAGGGAGTGGGTTTGTTATTGTTGAGTTGATTGCTGATAAAGGATGAGTTCCCTCAACCCTCTTTCCTTCTCCCTCTCCCTCTCTCTCCTGCCTCTTCCCCTCCCCCACCCCTGCTCGGCTACCTTCTGCCAGGGTTGACACAAGAAAGTCCTCACCAGATGCAGGCCTCTTCACCTTGTATTTCCCAACCTCCAGAACCATAAGAAATGAATTTCTGTACCTGATAAACTGCCCAGGCACAGGTAATCTGTCATAGCAGCACAAAACGGACTACGAAACAATTAAATATAATATTCCTCACAAGCATTTAGGGGATTCACTTGCCTTGCAATTTGTTGGAAACAGATGTATTGAAATTGAGATATAAAAATCAGGAGATGAGTTAGCAGGGATTCAACCACTTTCAGGAGAATGTCATGACAAAATTCCATATCCCTGCAGATGCCAGAAAAGTTGGAGATGGAACCGAGTGGAACTTGGAACATCTGCCTCAAAAGCTTTGGCATAGACCCTCAAACCAGCTGGCAACCCTTGCTGGCATTGGTCATGCTACCAGGAAGCTGCCTCTCAGTGACCCTCTAAGCTATCCTTGTCCTCATGGAGCAGAGAACCGGGGACCCTGAGCTAGAAAGTCTTGGATCTGCTATGTGGAAGGGCTGCCACTGTAGGCCACCTGCTGGCTTTTCCAGGCCTCAGTTTCTTTGTTGTAAAATAGAGATCACTATACCTATGGAAAGGAAAAAAACAAAGTTTCTTTTCTCTCTAGTCACACTCCACAGAATACTTTTGTGACCAAATGTGGGCAGTGGGGGTTTCCCCCCCCAGCCACCAATTCATCCAACACCAGCTGAATTTCCCACAGTCTAATTCAATGCTGACACCATCTGCCTGGAGTTCGAGTCAGAGCCCAGGGGTTAAAGGCTTGGTCCCACAGGAGTGCCCCTCCCCCACTTCAGATGCTGCCAGCAAACCCAAACCCTGGCCTCTGGAACTTCTGACTCACTGGCTGTAAACTGGAGGTTTCCATGACCCCCTCTTCGGGTTCAATCCTTTGCTGGAGTGGCTCACAGAACTCAGGAAATCACTCTACTTATGTTTACCAGTTTATTATAAAGGGCATTGCAGAGGCTGCAGATGAACAGCCAGATGGGAGAGATGCACATGGCAGGGACGGAGGCTCAGGCCTGGAATCCCAGCACTCTGGGAGGCCGAGGCGGGAGGATGTCTTGGGCCTAGGAGTTCAGAGACCAGCCTACGACATAGAGAGGCTTCGTCTCCTCAAAAGATAAAACAGAACAACCCCCCCCCCCCCAAAAAATTAGCTGGGCATAGTGGCACGCCCCTGGAGTCTCAGCTACTCGGGAGGCTGTGGCAGGAGAATCGCCTGAGCCCAGGAAGTCGAGGCTGCGGTGAGCTGTGATCGGGCCCCTGCACTCCAGCCTGGATGACAGAGTGAGATCCTGTCTCAAGTGAATAAATAAGTAAATAAATTATATTTGATATGTTGAAATATGCATTGAAACAAACTAAAAAAATAAACCTCTCATTTGAAATGAGTCATATGCATTGCAGGACATTTTGAAATTTGGAGAAGAAAAAAAGAATTTTAAAAATCACTCATGTTTTTAACTGAAAAAGAAGCACTTTTAGATGTTAGTGTCTGTCCCCAGGGTTTCCTGTGTGCACACCTATACTTGTATGCAGACTTCTAAGGACAACGAAGACAGTATTGTCAGTGCAGGTCTTATGCTTTGCTATTTATTAATATTTGTTATTCTTGTGAGCACAGAGGGAGGCCTTATTTTGTTCATTGCTGTAAGTGCCTAGAACACTCTGGTCGTGTTCTTGGGCTCAAATATCATTTGTTGTTTCCACCAAGATGGGCGGATGCTTTTCACAGTTGGGACCATCATCTTCAGTGTACTTAGATTTCCTTATATGATGCTCTGACCCCTGGGTAAGCATGCCTAAGAGACCAATGGGGAAGTGGTCCCCAGGCCTCTTTAACTAGAATCTGGAGGCCAGATGTGTTTGGAATTTAGAATTATTCACAGTGTACATATAAGGTGACTACCCTCCCTGTGAGATCTGAGACTACACCCTGTAATCAAACCAACCAAATTCCTGCAGCAAAATATATGACTATGCACACCAAGTAGGATAAATAAACACTACACACAGCTTCATGTTTGTTCAGTCAGGTTTTAAGGCCAAATGAGTTTTCATCAAACTAAAGAGAAATCTCTGGTTTTCCAGAATGCTCTGATTTTTTTTTTTTTTTTGCATTGGAGTCTCACTCCATTGCCCAGGCTGGAGTGCAGTGGCACACTCACAGCCACCCCAGTGTCGACCTGCGGAGCTCCGGCGATCCTTCCATCTCAGCCTTCCAAGTAGCCGGAACTGCAGGCATGCACTACTACACCCGGATAATTTTTTTATTTATTGTAGAGATGAGGTCTCACCATGTTGCCCAGGCTGGTCTCAAACCTGTGGGCTCAGACAATCTTCTCACCCTGGGCTCCCAAAGTGCTAGGATTACGGTTTGACCCACTGAGCCTGACCTGAATTTTTTTTTGTTGTTGTTGTTGGGGTCACTGTCACCCAGGCTGGAGTTCAATGACACCATCACAGCTACCGCAGCCTTGACCTGTGTGTTCAGGCGATCCATCCAACTCAGCCTTCCAAGTAGCTGGGACTATAGGCACGCACCACCACACTCCACTAATTTTTTGATTTATTGTAGAGATGAGGCCTCACTTTGCTGCCCAAGCTGGTCTCGAACTCCTGGGATCAGGCAGTCCTTTTGCCTCTGCCTCCCAAAGTTCTGGGATTACAGGCATGAGTCACCCTACCCTGCTAGTTCTGAATTTTGAAATTTTTTTTGAGTCAGGGTCTCACTCTGTAACCCAGGCTGGAGTGCAGTGGCACCATCACAGCTCACAGCAGCCTTGACCTGGGCTCTAGCAATCCTCCTGCCTCAGCCTCCCAAAGTGCTGAGATTACAGGTGTGAGCCACTATGCATGTCTGTGAATTTTGAATTTGAAGGAACACTGGATCTACCCCTACCCCAGGGTACATGTATGGGTCTGGCATGGGCAAGTCTTGCTACGAGCTCACTCTTCCTAATTTGCCTGTCTATACACTCTTAGTGCACAGCCAATGAGATGAAATCGAAGGTATAGGATTTCGTTAGGCTGGACTTTTGGGTGTGGTCACACCCCTTCTCTATCCCCACACTGCCACCTCCACACCAGCAGGCTTCAGCACTGCGTGGTTGTCCCTTCTCCATCCTGAGTTTCCTTACAGGGCTATGCTTGTCCCAGGGGAACCCCTGAGGATTTTGAGGGAGGGAGGTAAGCCCCTCTAAAACATCCCTACCCAGGGCACTACTGTGACCAGGAAGCCAGAAACTTCTCAGGGAGGGGATGGGAACCAGGACATAGTCAACTGATGGTCTTCGATTGTGCTGCTGTTACAGGCAGCCTCTGCTGGGACCTCCCTTCAAGCTCCACACTGAAAATCTAATTTCACTGGGTGCGGTTGCTCTTGCCTGTAATCCCAGCACTTTAGGAGGCAGAGGCAGGAGGAGTGCCTGATCCCAGGGGTTCAAGACCAGCCTGGGCAACATGAGGAGACCTTATCTCGACAATAAATAAAAAAGCTAATCGGGTGTGGTAGTGTACACCTGTAGTCCCAGCTACTTGGAAGGCTGAGGCGGAAGGGTCACCTGAACCCAGCAGGTTAAGGCTGCAGTGGCTGTGAGTGTGGTACTGCACTCCAGCCTGGGCAACAGAGTGAGACTCTGACCCCCTCCCAAAAAAAGTTTTCTGCTGACATTTCCACTTAATTCCCACCCCGAGTTCACCGCAGCTGCACCTTGTTCAAGTCCACAAGCCTCCCCTCAAAACCTGTCAGGGAGCTTCAGCAACTCCATCTTGGGTGTGACTCCACTGGCTGACTTCCTGTGAAACCCTGTTCCCATAAATCCTGCCTTGAGGTCAAAACAACCTGGATGCTATCATACTCAACGGAAATCCTGCCCTGAGGCAGTTGTCTTGCACATCTCTTCTGAAGCACGTGTACTCTGTCCTTGTGGACTTAAGCCGTGGGTCTGGTCATGGCATGGGGAGCCACCATCTTTTCTCACTGCTGCCTGAGACTGTGGCTTCGGTTTGTACATCCTATTACATGTTTCTTTCTGAGACACTGGATACATCAGCCTCTTTCTTCAGCATCACACCTCAGGTTTTGGGGTGGGTTTGCATAGACCTGTTCTCTGCGGAACACCTGTCCTCTTCTATCGTGACCCATGTCGGTGATGAAGCCCATTGTTCACCCAGTCACAAGCTAGAAAGCCAGCCATCTCTCCCGTCCCTTCTGCATCCTCGCCCACCTCCCTCTGCTTCAGGCCTCGGATCCTTCCCTCCTCCCCCCCGCCACCACCACAGCCTCACCAGGCTCACACCCCAACTCTTGTGCCTTGCTACCTTTCTCCACAGTGAAGCTGGGTGGGCCCCTCTGAAACACAAACTCCACTGTGTTACACACCCAGGGCCACCACAAGCAGCCACCCAGCGTCATGGCCTGCGGAATCCTTTGGTAGGTCTGAAACACACCTTCCCATTTCTCTGAGGATAAAAATGGAAATCTGCCAGGATTCCACACCTGTAGTTCCGGCCGCTCAGGAGGCTGAGGTAGGAGGATTGCTTGAGCCCAGGAGTTAGAGGCTGCAGTAAGTTATGAGCGCACCACTATACTCCAGACAGAGGCCTGCAGCAGCCTGCCTGGTGTGACTGTCTTGCTCAGTGCTCTTGTGTGATGAGTCTCTGTGCTCAAGTGGCCTCCTCAGGCTCTTGAAATTCTATGGCCTTTGCTCGTCTGTGCCCTTGCAGGGAACACTGCTCCTTTCCTGATCTTCATTCACATCTCGGGGCAGCTGCCATCTCACCAGGAAATCTTCCTGACCAGGTCACACATCCCATTGTATGCCCCCTGTGTTGCTCCTTCAAAGCTGTGACTCTCTGGAAGTCTTACAAGTATGTGTTGATCCAACCCAGGCTTGTCTTCTTCCGGGAACTGCCCTATCTGGTTCACCCACCGTGGTGCTCCTGGCATGGAGTCGTGGTTCTGTAAAGTAGGTGTTGGATGCATGTGTAAATGAGTCAATGAATATTGTATCTTGCTTGCTTGCCCTTGGGGTCACCCCATCTTAGGACAGGCCCAGAAGAACCACCATCACAGAAAAGAGGGCATGCGGCTGGGTGTGGTGGCTCATGCCTGTAATCCCAGCATTTCAGGAGGCTGAGGTAGGAGGATAGCTTGAGCCCAGAAGTTTAAGACCAGCCCGGATAACATGGTGAGACCTCATGTCCACAAAAAAAAAAAAAAAAAGTAAAAATTAGCCAGGTGTGGTGGCATGCGCCAACAGTCCCAGCTACTCAGGAGGCCGAGGCAGAAGCATCGCTTGAGTCTGGCAGGTAGAGGATGTGGTAAGCTGTGAGTGTGCCACTGCACTCCAGCCTGGGCAACAGAGTGAGACCCTAACTCAAAAAAAAAAACACAACAATAAAACTCCTAGGCAACCAGGCTGAGAGCCAGCCCAGGAATGACTGCCCCAGCCTCACTCTCCTCCCTCAGGCTGCCACAAAACCAGGGGAAGGGACAACCTCTGAGGCAGCACAGGCAGGTCAGCCTTGGCACAGAGCGGGGTGAATGCTCTCCAGGGCTCAGGGAGTGCCTGCATTGACCCAAGGATGGAAGGGACAGGCTCACAGTCATCAACATCATGACCACAGGCTTGCTCTGGACTGGGTTAGGGTTCAGAAGCATATTTGGGTGCCAGGGAGGGGTGTGGAGAGGAATTCAGAGGGAGGCGTCATAGATTAAGTAAAGTCAAGACCAGAGTGCAAGATATTCTAATGTCAAAGCCCAGGTGAGTGTTTAGAGCAAAGAAAAGGAAACGACACCTCACACAGCCTCTCCAGATGGAGGACTAGCCCAGGGGTGAGACCGCATGGGAAAATTCACCTGAAAACATGCAGGGCAGATACATATCATTAAAATAGAGCAAACCACCCTGGGAAGGTAGAGAACAGCGAGGCGTGTCTTACCCTGTTATGATCAGAAAGCTGCTTGGGGAAAAAAAAACACATTCAAAACCTGTTTGCTGCTAGTTGTGGTAGCTCGTGCCTGTAATCCCAGCTACTCGGGAGAGGCTGAGGCAGGAGGACCACTTGAGTCCAGGAATTTGAATCCAGCCTGGGCAACAAAGGGAGATTCTTATCTCTAAAAAAAAAAAAAAACCCAAAAAGCCAGCTTGCAAAATACCAAGCTGGCTTCATCGTGGGACACAAAGACGGTTAAGACTTAGACTCTGAGAAACCTGTTGATAGGCAGTCTTCCAGAATTAACTCATTTTTTTTTTTAATACTTGACCCTGGCTGAAGTATAATGGCACATTCACAGCTCACTGCAACCTCAACCTCCTAGATTCAGGCAAACCTTCCACCTCAGCCTCCTGAGTACCTGGGACTACAGGCACATGCCACCATGCCCAACTAATTTATTTTTAATTTTTATTTTTTTGTAGAGAAGAGATCTTGCTATGTTGCCTAGGCTTATCTCTGAACTTTGGGCTCAATCACTCCTCCCTTGACCTCCCAAAGTGTCAAAATTACAGGTGTGAGCCACCATGCCTGGCCTCCCAAATCTTAACTTCTAAACCACAAAAGCAGACCTGCAGTCCCAGCAAAGCCACAAAGACACACTTCTCACAGATACTTTTTTTTTATGGGGAAAAAAAAAGGCCCTGCTTTGAACATCAACCAATCAGCAAAGCCCCCTTTCTGCCAACCAAGCTACCCAGGTATGCCCTGCCTTAACCACCTGACCCTACAAAACATTTCTGACTCTTGTGTTGAGTGGCTCGTGGATTCCTCTGATGCATTGAGCTAAGTAAACTTAGCTTTGTGTGACTGTGAGCTTGTCCTTGTGGGCCTGATGTCTCTGACTTGACAGAGTTCATAGCCCATTGGAAAAGCCACTCCCAGGACTGAACTCTTTTTTTGTTGTTGAGTTGGAGTCTCACTCTGTTGCCCGGGCTGGAGTGCAGTGGCACGCTCACGGCCACCTCAGCCTCCATCTGCTGGGCTCAGGTTGATTCTTACCACTCAGCCTTCCAAGTAGCTGGAACTACAGGCACGCTGCCACCACGCCCAGATAATTTTTTGATTAACTGTAGAGATGAGGTCTCACCAAGTTGCCCAGGCTGATCTTGAACCTGTAGACTCAGGCAGTCCTCTCACTTCGGCCTCCCAAAGTGTTGGGATTATAGGCGTGAGCTACTGCGCCCGGCCGCCTTTGGTTACATTTTTACAAGCACCGAGCCTCCTGCCAAAGCCCGGCTGACAGGTCACGTTCAGCTCGGAGCTGGGCAGTTACTTTGGTAATCGGAAATCTGCACTTTGGGACTTGCTGTTGCTCTAGGGATGGGTGTTTGGGAAAGTGAGGAAAGAATTCCCTTTTCCTTCTGGCTCCTTCCTGCCTCAAAACACATTGTACAAGGACAGAGAGGCAGGGGCACGTGTGACACTCAGAAGCGTGATGGAACATAATACTATGAGAAACTCAGTTGTTTGACCTCAACGGCCCAGGCACTTTGAGCAAATATAATCCACGAGCGCCATCTAGCGGGACAACCTGCCACCATCGACTGAGTCCTGAGCTCATTTTGAAAAGCAGCCTGACAGGCGCAGTGGCTCACATCTGTGATCTCAGCACTTTGAGAGGTGGAGGCGAGAGGATTGCCTGAGCCCAGGGGTTTGAGACCAGCCTGGGCAACTTGGCGAGACCTCATCTCTATACTTAATCAAAAAATTCGTCAGGCGTGGTGGCACGCACCTGTAGTTCCAACTACTTGGAAGACTGAGGGGAAAGGATCACCTAAGCACAGCAGGTCAAGGAGTGGCCACGAGCATGCCACTGCACTCTGGCCTGGATGACAGAGTGAGGTTCCAACTCAAAACAAACAAAAGAAAAGCACCCTGCACTGACAGGGAGGCCAGCTTGCCGCATCTGTCAGTCAGCACTGCAGCTTAAATGCCTTGGGCAGCCGGGCGCAGTGGCTCAAGCTTGTAATTCTAGCACGTTGGAAGGCCGGGCGAGAGGATTGCCTGAACCTGCAGGTTCATGACCAACCTGGGCAACATGGAGAGATCCGTCTCTACAATAAATAAAAAAATTAGCCGGGTGTGGTGGTGTGTGCCTGTAGTTCTGGCTACCTGGAAGGCTGAGGCGGAAGGATCGCCTGAGCCCAGCTGCACTCCAGCCCGGGCAATGGAGTGAGACTCCAACTCAAAAAATAAAATAAAATGCCTTGGGCACTCTGCACTGTAGAAAACAAGGCTCACTCATATCCTATGGCCGCTTTGCATTTTAACACTTTTTGAAATTTGAATTAAATGTATTTACTTTTTAATCCTGGCCACTAAGAACCTCCCTCTGAGCCAAAAATCGGTTCACTTAAGCAGGACCTTGGATGATTTGTGTTCTAGCCTGTTCCGTTGACTTTATAAAACGTTTTTCCACTTTCCTACCACTCTCCTTCTCTAGTTTCACCTGATATGAAAGTCATTTCACAGAAGTTTTGGAAGAAAGTGGAGTCACTGGTAGTTCCAGTCTCTGTTAGCTTTCCAGTCATCCTATTCAGGAGGCATCGGGTGCTTGGGCTGGGGTGTGGGGAGGTGAGGTTGCACATCTGGGTAGTACAGACAGCTGGCAAGGCTGGGAGAAAGGGGGTGATGGGCCCCTGGGTTGCTGGTCTGGGAGCTGAGTTGTAGGAAAGAGTGGTGAAAATGCTGAGAATAAGAGGAGAGGCTGGGTATGCGGCTTTGCGAGGTGGAGACGAGAGGATTGCCTGAGCTCATGGGTTCAAGACCAGCCTGGGGAACTTGGTGAAACCTCATCTCTACAATAAATCAAAAAAATTAGCCGGGTGTAGTGGTACACACCTGTGGCTCCAGCTACTTGGAAGGCTGAGGCGGAAGGATCACCTGAGCCCAGCAGGCTGAGGCTGTGGTGGCCATGAGCGAACCACTGAGCTCCAGCCTGGGTGACAGAATGAGACTCCAACTCCAAAAAAAAAGGAGGAGAGAGTTCAGAGCTCCAGGGCGATCTGGACGATGCTTCTGGCTGAGAAGGGGCCTAGAACAGATCCTTCTCTCCAAGCCCTTACTCAGAAGGAACCAACCCTGCTAACACCTTGACCTTGGACTTCTAGCCTGCTGAGCTGTGAGGCAATACATTTTGTGTTTGTTTTTTGCTGTTTTGAGTCAAAGTCCCACACTGTCACCTGAGCGGGAGTGCAGTGGCACGATCACAACTCACTGCAGCCCTGACCTCCTGGGTTGGCTTAGGTGAGCCTTCTGACTCAGCCTTCTGAGTAGCTGGGTCTACAGGTGCATGACACCACACTGGGCTAATTTTTGGGGCTGGTCTCAAACTCTTGGGCTCAAGCAATCTTCCCACCGCAGCCTCCCAAAGTGCTGGGATTATAGGTGTGAGCCACCACGCCCAGACCTTCTGTTGTTTAAGCCACCCAGATTGTGGTATTTTGTCATGTTAGCCCTAACCCTTAGCAGAAACTGCAGTTCTGACCATCTTAAGGAGTCATGAATCATGATGCAGGTTTTTTCTTGGAATGACTGCCATGGTGGCTCCATGGCTGCCTGTAGGGCCCAGGTTCCCATCTCGGCCACTGGCACCATCAGCTGCTGAAGACCCACAGTCATGCTCTCGATGGCACGCTCACTGGGAACTGGCTTACCACTGTGTCCATCACTGACGGCTGTCCTCTGACCCAAGGACTGCTTCCCAAGTATGCCTCCTTGCAAGTGTGGTATGTCCCAAGTAACTGGTGAATGCTGGGATAAAGCCCCAGCCCCCATGGCTCAGTTTGGCTGGACTCTGAAGGGCCACCCTAGCTCCCATGGAACCCACAGACGGTGCCAATAGTGCTTGTGGAACTAGCGAGAGTCACCCGACTTGGGCAGGTCAGCCACAACACTAGAGAGCTGACTGGTGAACCCCACCGAGTTTTATCACGCTTGTTAGGTTTGTGGGATTTTTTAACTTGAAAATAACAAGTGAGTGAAAACAAAATACTAAAGCTTTGGTCATCACAGGATGTTTTGTGTCTGGGTTTCCCATCTAAGTAGAACTTTCTGCAGGCCATTGGGAATGTGGCTGAAGTCTGAGTGAAATACTGCAGGGTCGTGGGCAAGAGACCAGCTCCAGAGCCCGCGTGCCCAGGTGACAGTCCTAGCCCCGCCACGCACTACTTGCTGTGTGACCATGGATCTGTGAGATGGGGTCGTGTCACAGGGTTGCTGAGTACATTTAGAAGAATAAGAGAGTTAGTAACCAAAGCCCTGAGGGCAGTGCTGGAAACAAAATGCTGTGATGGCTGCACAAATCAACAGCCCGTGAGCCAGGCCGTTGAGTCCCCCTTCCTGCTAAGTTATTCATGTTGGTCTTCTCGCTGGTGTCATCGTACTGCACACGACTGTCAAAGTACTTTGGGAAATAGGAGGTCTCTTAGTGGGAGTGCAGTAGTATCTTCATAGCTCACTGCAGCCCCAGACTCCTGGGTTCAAACAATCCTGCCTCAGCCACCCAAGTAGCTGTGACTATAGGTGTGCACCATCATGCCGTTATTTTATTTTTGAGTCAGGGTCTCATTCTTATTCAGGCTGAAGGGCAGTGGCACAATCAGGGTTCATTGCAGCCTCAACTTCCTGTGCTCCTGTGCCTTAGCCTTGAAAGTAGCTAGGAATACGAGGTCTTGCTATGTTGCCTAGGCTGGTCTCAAACTCCTGGGCTCAAGCAACCCTCCCACCTTGGCCTCCCAAAGTGCTGGGCTGATAGACATGAGCCACTGCACCAGGCCTGTTTTATTTTTTGGAGAGATGGTATCCATGTTGCCCAGGCTGGTCTTGAACTCCTGGACCTGCAATCATCCTACCTCGGGCTCCCAATGTGCTGGGATTACAGGCCACTGTGTCCAGCACCTCTTAGCTTTTTAGGTTACCATCTGTTCAGTTTTCTTGTCACCCATCAGTAATCCTGGCCCTATGGCCATAAATGTAACAACATAAAGGAAGCTTTAAAACTGAACTTTGGAATTCCTAAAGATTTGAGTCAAACAGGTAAGGCCTGTCGAGATGCTTTTATGGTTGAACTTCTGGGAGACATTTGTAACCTTGCCACGACTATCCTCTCACCCCGTATCACTTCGTACCCGAAGAAGAGCCGGTGTTGCTTTTCCTAAGAGGTCTCATCTGACAGCCTGGACCTCAGAGGTGTCTTGGAGAACGTCTTTTAAGATGACTTCGCCCTCCCATGTTTTACTTGGGTTTAGACGTGCAAAGGCCAATGGTTCATTTCTACTTGAAAGAATAATGGCAAGCCAGGCTCGGTGGCTCAGCCTGTAATCCCGCGCCTTTGGGAGGCTGAGGTGAGTGGATTGCCTGAGACCGCGGGTTCGAGAACCGCCTGGGCAACTTGGCGAGACCTCATCTCTACAATAAATCAAAAAAATCAGCCGGGCGTGGTAGCGCGCGCCTGTAATTCTGGCTACTCGGAAGGCTGAGGCGGAAGGATCGCCAGAGCCCAGCAGGTCCAGCCAGCGGTGGCCGGGAGCGGCCACTGCACTTCAGCCTGGGCGACAGAGTGAGACTCCAACACACACACACACACACACACACACACACAC
>CAUYQG010177546.1:0-28285 GCA_963574415.1 Tarsius wallacei
CTGATTATCTGACTCAGACATCTACCAGATCTAAACTTCCCGGAATCTACCACTAATCCATATCCTTCCAAAAGTCCCAAATGTCACTAAACTTTTTCTGCTTTGACTAAAACAGACACAACTGGATGTAGCAATCAATGCATTGAACAGGGGAAGTAAACCATTTCTTTTTTCTTTTTCTTTCTTTTTTTTTTTTTGAGTCAGAGTCTCACTCTGTCACCCAGGCTGGCGTGCAGTGGCACACTCACGGCCACCGCAGCCTCGACCTGCTGGGCTCAGGTAATACTTCTGCCTCAGCCTTCCAAGTAACTGGAACTACAGGCATGTGCCACCATGCCTGGCTATTTTTTTTAATTGTAGAGACGAGCCCTCACCAAGTTGTCCAGACTGGTCTTGAACCCCTAGACTCAGGCAATCTTCTTTCCTTGGCCTCCCAAAGTGCTGGAATTATAGGCTAGGCCACCGTGCCTGACCAGTTTTTAGCTTTTTAATTGTGAAATAGTTTTAGATTAATAGGAAAGTTGCAAATATAGTGCAGTGTTCTTGTACCCACCTCACCTTAATAACTTCTCCTAACATCAGTATCTAGTATAGCTATAGTATATGTATGGAAACCGAGAAGTTAACATTTGTATAATACTATTCACTAAACTACAGACTTTTTTTCAGATTTCATTGGTTTCTCCATGAACACTCCTTTTCTTTTCCCACTTCATGAAATCCCATTTCATTCAGCTGTCAGGTCTCCTCAGTCTCCTTCAATCTATGACAGTTCCTCCATCTTTTCTTGTCTTTTATGATCTTGACACTTTTGAAAAGTACTGGTCAGGTATTTTATAGACTGCCTCACCCACTTAGAGTTTGTCAAATGGCTTCTCATGGTTAGGCTAAGGATAGGATTTCAGGGAAGGGTACCTTCTCATTGGCCTTATGATTTTAAATTCTCCAGCAGCTCTAGGCTTTATAAGAAAGCCATTTCACTGGCTTCTGTTCCCCTCTTCATTCTGTCAAGTCCAGAATAATCTACACACCAGACATGAAAGAAAGCATATGACAGTTACAGGAAGTCTTGTGTCCTATCTAGTTTACTTGTTAGGAATCTTATTAACCTTTGAACCATCTCAAACTTTATTTTTCCTATCCATTTCCTGTATTTCCCCCTTCTCTCTGCATACTGAAGCCACTACAGATGCAAAATGTCTACATTGACAAGGTAAGTATTATGTTTCTTAGAAGAGTTTTGTTGATTGTTTGTTTAACATGAGTATTTTTGGTCCTTAAGACCTCCAGAGAATCGATTTCTGTGTCGTCTAGAGCACCTACACTGGCAGGTAACTAGCACGTGCCATAGCTGTTTCTGCAAATTTTCTAGACCTCACTCCTTTTTAAAAAGACAATGACTCATTCCCAATTATCTTTTCTTTTGTAGAGAGAACTGTCTCCCGAATTTACATCACACCCATCAACAAGCTACCTAATCTGTGGCTGGAATCTGTAAAGATGGAACACAACAGAAGTAAGATTTTTTTGTCCTAAGTGAAATCTCGGAACAAGTTTGTATAGGTAACTTTTATTTTAGGTAAATTTGATGGGCAGCATTGCCTGCATACAGAGTTTAGGGAATTAGGATCTGGGAACTGTGCGTGTACCATAAGAAGAGTGCAAAGATTTGGAGAAATGCCTGGGGTTGAAAGAAATATTGAAGAAAAAATGATTGCAGTTGCATCATTTTACAAGCTCCATCACACTTGCTTTCACTACCGTCCTGAACACTCAGTATTCCCTCCTGTCTCAGGGCCTTTGCACATGTTTCTTCTTCTGCCTAGATGGTTCTCCTCCCTACCTTCCTTTTGTCTTTCTCTGGCAAGTTTTCACCCACCTCCCAGAATAGATGCAGTCCTCCTTCATCTGCGGTCACAATTCCATGTGCCTTTCTTTCATGGAATATAATAAAATTTGTAATTACATATTGGCATTGTAATTTAGTAACAATAATGTCACCTAACAGTAACAGTACTCTCCATAATATGCCAAACACTATACCTCTCATTTGGTGTTCAAAACAAAATCCTGGGGACCTTGAGACACAATTTGACTGAACTGTGGCGCTACAGTAAGCTGTAAGTGACATGAGGGAAGGTTCTGCGTCTGTTGTGCTCTACTCTTTTTTTTTTTTGGAGTTGGAATCACTCCATTGCCCAGGCTGGAGTGCAGTGGCACACTCATAGCCACCCCAGCGTCAACCTGATGGGCTCTAGCGATCCTTCCACCTCAGCCTTCCAAGTAAGTAGCAGAACTACAGGCGCACGCTACCATGCTTGTTAATTTTTGATTTTTATTGTAGAAATTAGGTCTCACCAAGTTGCCCGGGACGGTCTTGAACCCGCGGGCTCAGGCAATCCATTCACCTCAGTCTCCCAAAGTGCTGGGATTACAGGCTGAGCCACCGAGCCCAATCTGTGCTCTACTCTTGATCACTAGTGTCTGGCAAACAGCTCGGCAGGGAAAAGGGGCTTGGAACAAGTTTATTAAACAAATAACTACAGTGGGTGAAACACACCTGGTTTCATATCTCAGTTCTGTCAATGACTAGTTCTGTACACGTGAACAACTTCTTAACTTCCCTAAGCCCTGGTGTCTTCATCCATCTGAGATCATGAGACCCCACCCTACAAAAAGCCTTTAAGGGAATTAAATGATATAACATAGTTGAAAGCACATACCTGTGCACAACACATATTATATGCTATATAAATAACCGTTTCCCTATTCAAAAAATATTTATCAGAGCCCCAATAGTTCTGCAGACAATTTTGCTTATGAAGACATCACTATTCCTGGACATCTTTTTGGTACTTTGCTCACCAAAATGCTATGCTTCAAGACAATCACTCTGTGTACCTTCTATGATGTTATTCCAAGAAGGAAGATGGGTTCAATAGCGTTCACAGAGACACAGGTCCAATGGAAGTCAACAGAAAATTGCCATTTTATGATGTATTTTACTGGACTACCAGAGAGGCCAAGCACCCTCCTTCTCTCCTGCTATAGAGCCACCCAAATAGGCTCCCTGTTCCATCCTTCAAGCTTATAAATCTACCTGCTTTATCTACTCTGTTACAGTCTTGGCAGTCAGCTAAAGTAGTGCTGATAGATGATAGAATTCAATCCCAAATTAAAAGATGCACAACACAAAAGGGAATGATGATATTAGCATTTCAAAGTAGAAAAGCAAACAGAAAGACTCACAAGGGAAAACTTTAAGAAACACCTTAGGATAAAATTCCTTTGAAGTGCCTCAATTCCCAAAATAACAGAATGGTTATCTAATGGTATCCATTATGTCTTGCTAATTACCTTATGAAACTTACATTGGAAACATGCAGAAGGCATTCATGTAATATACAAATTGCCCAAAATATTATGAGATTAGAGGGTGCTCACAAAAAGTAAATAACAAAACTTGCTTACATTTATTAAGCATTTATGATATGATATGCTCTGAAGTAAACATTTTGATTTAGTTAACATGACACATTTATTCAACAAATATTTTCTAAGTGCTTACTGTACATCAGGTACTGTGCTTGGCTCAAGACTGACATAGTCCCTACTCACAAGAAGCAAAGAATCTTGTGGGTGAGACATACGTTACACAGTTTCTTAATGTTTACTGTACACCTAAGTGTGACCTACTCATCCTGATTTGCCTGGAACTTTCCAGATTTTAGACCTGAAGTTTTTACATTCTGGAAGTAACCTCAGTCATGGAAGAAGGTGGACAGTAGGTCACTTCGCAGAATTGCACAAAACACAATTAATCACCAAGTACTCATACAACAAAGTACAGAGTTGTGTGGAATATGAAGGGTTAGCCCTCTTTTACAGATGAAGACACTAATTTAGAAAAATGGCTAACTTTTAGGCTCTAATGACAGCCCAAGTCTGTACATGGTAAAGTTAAGTTCTGAAGTCTTATTGTTCTGATGCCCAATTATGTGGTCAGAGTCCATGTAGGAGTCAACAAAATAACTTCTGATATGTTACACTTCAGAGTCCAAATCTACACTTGCACTATTTAATGAAATGCTTCCAAAAGCTTTGGTGGCGTGTTCCTCCAAACAATGAAAGACAGATCTCAGGGCAAGTCCCTTGGATCTGGGTTCTAAATGTAGCTCTATCCCTGTTTGAAAGCGCCTGCATCTCCTCTGTCAGCCCATTTCTCAGCTGTGGGTAGTTCACAGACAAACAAAAGAATGCATTTTGCAGCTTGACTGGAGTCTTTTGTGAAAGACAAAAAGAGTTTCTACAAGTGTGAGGAGTGGGATAGAAGAGGGAGACTGTTAAAAATTGGTAGGGAAGGCTCAGCCTGTAATCCCAGAACTTTGGGAGGCCAAGGTGAGAGGATTGCCTGAACCCACGGGTTCAAGACCAGCCTGGGCAACTTGGCGAGCCCTCGTCTCTACAATAAATCAAAAATTAGCCAGGCATGGTAGTGCGCACCTGTAGTTCTGGCTACTTGGAAGGTTGAGGCAGAAGGATCGCTGGAGTCCAGTAGGTTGACACTGGGGTGGTGGTGAGCATGCCACTGCACTCCAGCCTGGACGATGAAGTGAGACTCCAACTCAAAAAAAAAAACAACAAAAAAACATTGGTAGGGAAGGCCAGTACGGTGTCTCAGTCTGTAATCCCAGCACTTTGGGAGGCTGAGGCAAGAGGATTGCCTAAGCCCAGGGGTTCAAGACCAGCCCGGGCAATTTGGTGAAACCTCATCTATACAATAAATCACAAAAACTAGCCGGGCATGGTGGCATGCATCTGTAGTTCTGGCTACTTGGAAGGCTGAGGTGGAAGGATCACCTGAGCCCAGCAGGTCAAGGTTGCGGTGAGCGTGCCACTGCATTCCAGCCCAGCAGGTGAAGGCTGCCACGAGCGTGCCACTGCATTCTAGCCTGGGCAACAAGAGTGAGACTCCAAATTAAAAAAAAAAAAAAAGAGGTAGGGAACACCTAAATATCTCTGGGCAGTGAATAAAAAATTTCCCTGAAGAGTGTTCCAGCAGGTCATTTTGGTTAGCAAGAAAGTTTTCTCTTAGTGGAAACTCAGTGAGGAAAGGATAGTATCTTGCATTGAACAGTTTGATTTGGCTGGCATCACTCATGTGAGAGGAGAAACCAAGTGGTCTTGAAAATTGGCCATGTGTGTCAATAATAAGAGGTTGGGAAGGTCCCCATCATATATTGCTCTAATGACAGTGGAGTCTTTGGTTTGTTTTGGTCACTGCTGTATTCTCTGTATACAGAACAGTACCTTGTATATAGCAGGCACTCGCTACTTTTTAGTGAATGAATGAATGAGCAGACAAGAACCTTAGTTTCCAATTTGCAAATGTGAGAAAGAGAGTTTACCCCCATGAGCCTTGGTTTTCTCATCCACTAAAGGGTAGACTGTAACTGGATGACTTATCACTTCCAACAAATTCAAAATTCTAAGCTCCAAGGTGTACACGTCACATTAAGGATCCATCCGTAGGCAGAATGAGTCTCAGTGCCATAGTCTCAGGCATATTTCTAGAAGTCCAGCTATAGAAGAGTAAAATCAAGTATGGCATAGCCATTAAATAGAAAAATAAATCACGATTAACATTGATAGAGTAGAAGTGCATTTGTTGACAAGGAAATTGTTCAGACACTGGTAACTTTTTTTACAAAAGTTATAAAACAACATAAGCCATATAATGTGATCCATATATATAAACAAGTGAAGGCCTAGAGAAATCTGAAAACATATATACTGCCATGTTAGTGTATATCTATACATCTATATTTCAGTGTATATGTTAGTGTATATGATAATGACTATCACTGGATGGTGGATTTATGGATGAGTTTATTTTTTATGAGTATCTATCTGTATCATCTAATTTTCCTATGACTGTGAGTTAGCCTATAACATAAATTGATGGAATGACCTAGCAACTATTAGGCACCAAGCTCTTCACTTGAGAGGGGCTATAATGTAGTGGTTAAGACATGGGCTCTGGAATCAGACCACCTAGTTTAAATCCTGGTTAAGCCCTTCAGTTCCTGTGTGGCCTCAGGTAAATTATTCAAACTCTCTTCGCTTCAGTTTTCCCTGTATAAAACAAACACTAATACCCAACTCACAGATTGGTGCTGAAGTTTAAACCAGGTAATCTATGCAAAGTGCCTGGCGGCATATACTTGATAAAAATGTCAGTTTATTATTAGGCCAAATACAAAGAGACACTTTTAAAAAATATGTAAACCTGCCAATTATCCTCAGGGAATTTTTAATTTGTTGAGAATAATAAGACTAACACACACAAAAACAAAAGGAAAACATTACAATAACTTCCCAGAGTCAAAAGTCTAGAATAATTTTTCCCTTCTCTATCGCTGAGCCCTGACATTTGATGAGATGCCGAGCCCTACCCAGTAGAAATCTCTTTTCTCATCTTCATGCCCACTGCCACTCCTCCTCCTGCTGCTCATGTTCATTTTCATCTTGCTCACTGCACTGAGATCCAAAGGGTTTCCTGGCCTCCTGGCCTCTCTTCAAGTTTCTGCCTCTCTACACCAGTGGTTCTCCAAGTTCACCAGAGAACTATTTAGAAATGCAAATTCTTGGATCCCACCCAAAAGCAAGTGAATGGGAAACTCGAAGGATGGAGCCCAGGTATCTGCTATGCTTGTGAGGCACAGTTCAGCTTGAGAACCTCTGTTCTGTATAGTCCTGGCAAACCAGCCTTCCCAAAACACATCTGCTTCTGTCACTGCCTATGCCTACTTGTCACTGGCTCCTGAATAGATGGTGACAGATTTTCTTATGCTGCAGCTGAAGGTCTTCTTTCCATGGTCTAGCCCCAACTTACTCTTCCAGGCTCATGTTCCACTTCTCTTTTTCACTCAAAAAATGCTCTAGTAACAACAAAAGCACTTAATTCTCCCTGGACACAATCCATGGTATAGGTCTATTTATACATTTCTATGCCTTTATTTACTGTAATGTCTCTTCTCCTTCTTCTTGCCCATCTTAGATGACCAAATCCTGCTCACCCTCAAGACCCAGGGCCCATCCATGAAACTTTTCTCAATATACCACCAACCCTTTAGAGAGACGGCTGCTCCCTTCTCAGAACACCCAAAGCATCAACTAGTCCGTTCTTCTCTCATTTACTCATTTGGTATATCCATGATGTATTTGTTTCCTATGACTGCTGTAACAAACTACCATAAACTGGGGGGTTTAAAACAACAGAAATTGCCGGGCTCAGTGGCTCAGCCTGTAATCCCGCGCCTTGGGAGGCTGAGGTGAGTGGATTGCCTGAGCCCGCGGGTTCGAGACCCGCCTGGGCAAGCGAGACCTCATCTCTACAATAAATCAAAAAATTAGCCGGGTGTGGTAACACGCGCCTGTAATTCCAGCTACTTGGAAGGCTGAGGTGGAAGGATCGCCATAGCCCAGCAGGCCGGGAGAGCGGCCACTGCACTCTAGCCTGGGTGACAGAGTGAGACTCCAACTCAAAAAAAAAAAAAAAAAAAAACAGAAATTAATTTCCTCACTGTTCTGGGGGCTAGAAGTATGAAATTAAGGTGTTGGCAGGGCCAAGCCTTTCTCTTAGTGTCTGGTGTTGTCAGCAACTCTTGACTTATAGACACATCACTCTAATCTCTGCCTCTATCAGCACAAGGCATTTTACCAATGTCTCTGTGTCTCTTCTCCTCTCATTAGAAAATTATTAAGTTATTATTGGATAAAGACCCACTCTAACCAAATATGACTTCATCTTAACTTGATTATACCTGCAAAGACCCTAGCCTAGTTTCTGCTTCCAAGATGGCACCTTGAACACACTGTCCTCCTGTAGCAGAAGGTGGAAGGGCGAAAGAGGGATGAACTCTGCTTAGATACTAAGGGCTAGGACTTCAGCACATCTTTTGGGGAAACACAATTCAATCAATGGTAATTTGCATATATGACATATCACCCCTAATCAATAGCAAGCTTCTTGAAGGAAAGTGCTCTACTTCATTCCTATTTTCCCTTCCCTGTATATGCTTTCACCCACCCTACCAAATATCCTCATAGGACCTAGGACAGAGAAAGAACTCATTTAACATGCTACTGTTCAATGAATAGAAAACTAAAGACATATATGGAATGTAGCTAAGCACCAGTCCCCATAACTAGCAGTAAAGCACAAAATTGTGTGATATGGTCCCTTCAGTGCAAGGAATTGGAAAGTCCAGGAGGGAAGGAGGCCTGTGAGCTCTGGAATGCATAGAGAAGCCTTCACAGAGGAAGAGTGCTTCTTAATAATTTGGATTCAGAGACAGAGAGAAAAGAGGTTGTAACTTTCCAAGTATGAAAACTGCATGAACAAAATATTGGAAAAGTGAAATATTCACATTCACACACACAAATCTGTGTTGGTATAAGCTGAACCCTAGACAACAGATCTAGAATAGAAGGCGAATATTGGGCAGAAATGGGAAACGACTGATCACTTGTTTTTGTTTGTTCAATGATCATTGTTTGGGCTCTTCTCTATTTTTCCTGCTTGTTTATGACTCCCTGGCTGGCTTCTAAATTTCTTTTTTGAGAGAAGATAATTGAGTTGGCAGCCAAATGTGCCCAGGGAACCCTGGACTTCATTCCCCTGGCACTAAACATCTTCTTGTGCTTGAGGGCAAGCTAGAAAGTGAGGATAAGGGCCACAGCTATGCTGCTTCCTAGAGTATCTCCTGTGCTTGCCAATGGAACAGGCTCAATAAGTATATCTTGAATGAATGAATGACAACAGAACAGCTATATAAATGTGCATGTGTGTTTATCACTGGTCATTTTATCCCATTAACTACAAATTCCTGATTACAGAAAACTAACCATCCAACAATATTACCTTTGGTTCTGAAGGTGTCAGTTGCTTATCTGACACCATTTTTTATTACTTAGTCCTCAACCTTGTTTATATGATTAATCCATTATATAGAACCTATGCTTATATCTGTTTTATATTCAGTAAAACACAGCATTTTCTTGATCAACATTACATGTGCCAAACAATATTAATGCAGAACCTGCTTGTATTCAAATCCAAAGCAGATGATGAGGTTGCAAATGGTGACCTTCATAAATTAATTACTTAATTGAGATGTTAAAAAATTTCAAAAAAGTCTAAAAGCTAGAAAAAAGATGTGTGATTTTTTTCCCCTATAATTTCCCCCAACTTCCTTCAGCAAACACACACTAAGTATATCAAACAAGCAGTATATAGTTTGTGATTTTGTGCTGAGTGATATACCCTTCTAATTAGTAGTATTAACATTGAAAAGCTTTATTTGACAAGCAACAGCAGGTTTTAGATGATATCATGCTTTATTTTTTTCCTTGTGAGAGAGGATTATTAAATTTTTATCTTGTGATTCAGAGAAAATATTAAATCTCTTTCAAAGAAAAAAATTCTCCATAACTTTTTTGTTTGTTTGCTTGAGTCAGAGTCTCACTCCGCTGCCCAGGCTGGAGTACAGTGGCACGCTCACAGCCACCCCAGCATTGACTCACTGGGGTCCGACCATCCTTCCGCTTCAGCCTTCCAAGTTGCCGGAACTACAGGTGCGCTACCACGCCCAGCTAGTTTTTTGATTTATCGTAGAGATGCGGTCTTGCCAAGTTGTCTCAGACCCGTGGGCTCAGGCAATCCACTCGCCTCGGCCTCACAAAGTGCTGGGATACAGGCATAACTTTCTCAAATCTCATAATATGAGGTATGCATATTTCAGTGCCTTATCTAGTACCACTTGCCTTCATTGTGTACAGAATATAAAAAATAATATTCTGATTGATAAGACTCACTATCTCTATCTCTATAGCAAGGATTTAGTGCCCAATTTCTACATACTAGGCAGAGTTTTTAGTACCCATAAGGTAGAGCATTAAGTTTTCTAATCTAGTCACCATCATGATGTTGAGATAAAAATTATGCTTGCCATCATTTATACAGGAAGAAACTTGGATAGCAGAGAATAAATAACTGGTCCAAGTTCACAAAGCTATTAATTCAGTTCTGGGTGACTCTGAAACATATGCACTCTTTGCTAAGACATTCTGAATTTATTTTTTGAACTGAACAAAAGGTAAACCATAAGAAAACTAACAAGCTCAAGAGCTGTTTCTGGGCTGAGTGCACATTCTATCCTGTCCTCAATACTGCCAGCATGGCTATCCACAAGAGTCACTGAGCCCAGAGACTGCATACAATTCAGAAGATCCTGAATATACACTGTCTTTATAGACAGTGCTATTTGTCTGAAGATGTCTTACAGAATTCATATGTTGAAACTTAATCACCAGTGTGACAGTATTAAGACAAGGGCCTTTAGGAGATGATTAAGTCATGAGGACTCCACCCTCATGAATGGAATTAATGTCTTATAAAAAAGCCTTCATACAGAATCACAGAATTCACCTCTTGTTTTGCCTTTCCGCCTTCTGCCATGGGAGAACACAGCATTCAAGGCACCATCTCGAAAGCAGAGACAAGGCTCTCACCAGACACTGAACCCTCTGGTGTCTTGATTTAGGACTTTCCAGCCTCCAGAACTATGATACATACATTTCTATTATTTATAAATTACCCAATTTGTGAGGTTTTTGTTTGTTTGTTTGTTTGAGTCGGGTTCTCTCTCTGTCACCAAGCTGGAGTGCAGTGGTACAATGATGGCTTACCACAGCCTTGAATTCCTGGGCTCACTCAGGCAATCCTCCCACCTCAGCTTCCTGAATAGCTGGAACTACAGATGTATGCCATCCCACCTGGCTGGAGAGACAAGGTCTCACTATGTTGCCCAGGCTGGTCTCAAACTTCTTCCCTCAAGCGAACTTGCCTACCTTGGCCTCCCAAAGTGCTGGGATGACAGGCATGAACCACAAAGCCCGGCCTGTGACATTTCGTCATAGCAGCAGAATGTACAAGACAACTCACCAAATTTACTTTTTTTTTTTTTTTTTGAGTGGGAGTCTCACTCGGTCGCCCAGGCTAGAGTGCAGTGGCATGATACTGGTAACTGCAGCCTCGACCACCTGGGCTCCGGCGATCCTTCCACCTCAGCCTTCCAAGTAGCTGGAACTACAGGTGTGAACTACCACGCCTGGCTAATTTTTGATTTATTGTAAAGACAGGGTCTCACCAAGTTGCCTGGGAGGGTCTCAAACCCACGGGCTCAGGCAATCCACTTGCCTCGGCCTCCCAAAGTGCTGGGAGTATAGGCTGAGCCACCAAGCCCGGCCCAAATTCATTATCAAATAAATATTTTAATATTAGTCAGCAGTACAACTATTTCTTTTACTTGAATTTTGAATGTTGACTGATGTATTGTACAAAAAAAGTAACATCAGTTTTAGCTCTCATTTGTTTATCCATTCACTCATTCATTCTTTCTTTTTTAATATATAGTCAGCATACTGAGTATCTACCATGTGTGAGGTTTTATGTGAAACGCATGCATTTTTAAAACATGGTGCCTCCATCTAAGGAAGAGAGACTGAAATAATGGTCATCGTAAGATTTGCTGTTCAATTGTCATCATATTCTAATAAAATTGGAATCAGTGTAAGACCCATAAGATTTGTAGAGCAGAAGACATACTCATGTTGGTATCGTTTCTTTTTGTTCACCCCCAGGTGGACAGGTCTTCAGAGAGCCTTTCTGTTCATTCAAAACTCATTCTTAAAGCTTTTCTTCATACCAAGGAGTTAAAGCTGAGATAATTAAAGTACCTCCCTTTCTAGAAATTTAGTGTCCAACTCAGATTTAAATACCCAAAATAGATAATGCAACAGAAGGAGAGTTTGGAATGACTAGGAGTGAATAAGGATTGTTTTTTTGAAAGGGCCAAAAAGCTTTTCTGATAGTCCTAAAATTGTATAGCTTTTGCTGACTTTCATTGAAACACCAAAATAATGCCACCAAAATGTCTTTATTGGAGAAAAAAATACTGTTGGCTGATAGGAGGTAAAATCAGTTACTCAGGGATTATGGATTAGGTCAAGGGTCTGTAAATTATGAGTCATGGACCAAGTCCTGCCTGCCACTTGACTTCATAAATAGAGTTTTATTGAAATACAGCCACACCGATTCATTCATGTATTGTCTTGTTGTTTTTGCACTAAAATAACAGAGCTGAGTCGTGGCAGAGGCCATATGGCAACAACTGAGATATTTACTATCTGACCTTTAAGAAAAAAGTTTGCCAACTCCTGGTCTCAGCCATCTGTCAGTTCTTCCCAAAGAGCCATCTTCCACTACCTATGAACTCTTATAACTGTCTGCTCTGTGAGTTTAGCTGGAGAACCCAAATAGAACCTGGGTACTAGGGAGAGCAAGGTAACATCAATCTTATAATCACTCGTGAACTGGGCTTGAAGCTAATGGTTACACTTAACAAATTTCACTTAGGTCTTTCTTTCTTCTTTTTTTCTTTCTTCTTTTTTTTTGTTGAAAATATAGTTTATTCAGAAAGTAAATTAGAGAGAGAGAAAGAGAGAGGAGATTTACCTCCCTAAGGTAGGGGAGGGGGCCAAAACCAGGAAACACGGCTTGGCGATAGCTCAAAAAGCACATGGCCACACCAGAGTCTAGTAATGGCCATGGCCATGGCAATGGCCTACTTAGGTCTTTCCAAGGACAAAGTCCTTGAATAGTTTGGGCTCAAAGGATCCTTTCATATAGATAGATGCTTATAATTTAAAGAGTAGACAGTCACACAGAAATAAATGTAAACTCTGGCTTTGCCCCTTGTCAACTCTGAGATTGCTGGTTCTTTCTCATCATGGGAGCTCAGGGTAAGTCTCACACCCCTAGTACCCACAAGACTCCCAGTAATAGGATTTCATTCATTTTCTTCCCTCAGAACACTTACCTCAGGTCATTTTTGTACACTCATATCTGTAATTATTTAATTAATATTTGTCTCCCATACACTGTAATACCTATGATAATTGTCACTATGTTCCTAACATAATTATGTTTGGGACAGAGAACTGATTCTTAATAATTATGTGCTGACTGATACTTCTTGTCAACCTTGCAACAAGTATTTTTGCTACTTACCATGCACAATATTAAGTTGTGCTTTCAGGCTTCCTCAGAGCCCAGCATTGGGCCTTGGATTTACCAGGAATTCAGGGACTATTCTTCTGTAAGGTGAAAGTCCAACTAAGTTTGATCTAACAACAGCTGACTGGAGACACCTTTCCAGTATTTACTTTACAGATGATGATGTCACCAAGTAGTGCCAACAAACTTGGTGACAGCTGTTATTTCACATGAGTGATAATATTTTCATCCTCTATCCTTTCAAAATAAAGGGTCAGTGGACTGTTAAAACAGCATGAACGAAACTACCACCAGACATCAATTCTTTCTTGTCACCCAGGAATCACTTCTGCTATCTTCCAATAGTTCTCTGTGCCTTTCTGAATGTGCACTTTGGAGACACTGAGATTAGTCTGAGAATTGTAGTGGCAGACAGTACACTTACACCAATTTCCATGACAATAAAGGCTTACAAAATAATATCACCACAAAGGAGATTAGAAGATCTGATGCTTGTAGCAGCAGTGAGAAGGAAAATGTAGAAATGATCTATCTCGTACTTATCAAAATAGGTCTGTGGAAGAGCAGTGCTGTGACAGCCTCCAGGAAGGAAGAGTTCTATGAGCAAGGAAATTTGGGGGAAAACTGGAAATGGATCAAACTTGAAGACAGATAAAGTATGTTACCATGTCCAAAGCTTTGACAAAGTCCTGTGTTATAAAAATACAATACAGTTTGACCCGGAGTGGTAGAGATCACTAGTGTTCACGCACATCTGAACGTGTCTATCTTTCCTGGGCAAACAGAAGGTTCGCAGCCTCTTGACACTAGTCAGAACCCTGTGACTAGCTGCAACTGATGAGATATGAATGGGAGTGACATGTGCCACTTCCATGCTGTGGCAGAGGAAAGCTCTGTGTGACCTCCCAGCTCTCTCATCTCCCAGGAGGAGATCATGAGCACCATGTCATTACATTGGCAGAGTCACGACATGCAAGTGATGTTGATTACTAAGTCACCACATGGAAGCCAGCTGCCCTAAAAAGTCCTCCCTCTGCCAGAGGACTTTGCATAAACAAGAAACAAACCTTCTTCAAGTTAAGTCACTGAGATCTGGAAAATAATTTGCTACCACAATATAGCCTATGCCAGTACACTAAGTGTTTTCTAGACTCAGTTGACCACAGCTTTCTTTATCCTAATAAAGATAATAAATATCATAGAAAACTATTGTAAGGAAACACTTTGGAAACCAATATGCCATCTAAAATAGAGTTTTCCCAGGAACCACAGCTGTAACATTTTGAATTATCAGCCGCAGTGATTTCTTCCTTCCTCCCTCCCTCTTTGTCTCTCTTCCTCTCTCTCTTTTTCTTTTGAGTCAGAGTCTCACTTTGTCTCCCAGGCTAGAGTGCAGTGACACGTTCATAGCTACTGCAGCCTCAACTTGCTGGGCTCAGGCAATCCTTCCACCTCAGCCTTCCAAGTAGCTGGAACTACAGGCATGTGCCACTATACCTGGCTAATTTTTTTTATGTTATTGTAGAGATGAGGTCATCAAGTTGTCCAGGCTGGTCTCAAACTCCTGGGGCCGGGAAATTCTGTTGCCTTGGCCTCCCAAAGTGGGATTACAGGCATGAGCCATCATGCCTGGCCGGCAGTGATTGCTTTCTTTCTTTTTTTTTTTTTTGAGTTGGAGTCTCACTCTGTCACCCAGGCTGGAGTGCAGTGGCACACTCATGGCTACCCGAGCATCAACCTGCTGGGCGCTAGTGATCCTTCTGCCTCAGCCTTCCAAGTAGCCAGAACTACAGGCATGCGCTACTGCACCTAGCTAATTTTTGATTTTATTGTAGAGACGAGGTCTCGCCAAGTTGCCCGGGCTGGTCTTGAACCCGCAGGCTCAGGCAATCCACTCGCCTCGGCTTCCCAAAGTGCTGGGATTACAGGCTGAGCCACCAAACCCGGTCCCCTGGTGATTTCTTAAACAAGCAAATATATACTCCAACCTGTAAAAGAGAGAAAGTCTATTCAAAAGTGGAAGAGTGGTAATAGACACCAGGTAACTGGGTTGGAAATCCAAAAGCTAGCATTTTCTCTGCTTCTGTTTCTCTCACTTTCTCAGTCCTGCAGATCAAATGTTGTCTCTTCCCTCAACATTTTATATAGTAAGCATTTATTGAAAGCATCATGAGGATACCACAAGATAAAAGCCACAATTTGTGATTTACACTACCCTCATCACCCATTCTGGTGGGGTATCTTCTCAAAGCATCACTGCCTGTCTTAGTCTCTTGGCATTTACCTCAGTTTTCCTGTGTTGATTGATATCCATTCATTTCTGCAGAATGAAGGCTTAAAATGACTTGGCTTCCTATACCTTCCAATATTTAGTTGCCATGCTTGGAACCCCAGAACCCCTGGCTCTGGCCACAGCCCACTGTATCAAGATCATGGTGGGAGTCAAAGGTTGCAGCAGCAAACCACAGGGACACTGGAGCCATGTGGTGACCTGTCCCAAGAGACCTTCCAACACGGATGCTAGACACTGGGTTCAACCAGAAACCTTACTACACCATCTCTCTTGAAAAGCTTGAAAGTCAGAAAGATAGCCAGGCAAGCCAGAGCAAGACAAGAAACGACTGCAATCAGAGTGGAAACACAGATGTATGAAAGGCAGAGCTTCTTGAAAAGTCTACCTTGTTAGAAAGCCAAAGACGTTCTGAGCCAATGAAGGTACTGTGCACCTTCAATGATGCTCCAGGTCCCCATGGCTTCTTGCTATGTGCTAACACGGAGACAATTGCCAGAATGTTCTCATACTTCCTCTGATGTAACCTGAACCCAGCTCAGGCACCTCCATTACAGGTTGCTTGAGAGAAGTGACTGGTGCTAATCATTTTATGAAGCCCCCCCCCATAGTGCCAACCACAGAGCCTTGTACATAGTAGATGCACAACTAATTAATATTAGAAATATCTACTGAGATACCTACTCAGTCATCAGGTGAAGATAGCACTTAATAAGGCAGAAAGTTTCCTGGACTTTCAGAGCTCAGACACTAATTCTAACTCCTATCCTTGATCGGTTGGGTGAGAAGAATACTAAACACTGTTATGGCAACATGTGGACACAATTTTAATGTAGAAGACAAGAAGACATAGGCAACTGAAGAACCATTTGTATCACCAAGAATAAAACTCTTCCTTCTTTAATCACTACTCCTACTGTGTGCCAGGCACATGACTGGGTATTTATACATGTGTCCTCATTTAATTCTCCCAAGATTCCCAAGACAGGGATGTCATCATTCTGATTTCTCAGGTGAGGAAATGGAAGTTCAGAGTTTAAATAATTGCCCAAAGCCTCCCAGTGTGTGGGTTACAGAGTCATAATTCAAATTCTGTCTCTCTCATCTCTTTCTGATTCTAAGTTTGTGCTCATCCCACTGTGCTACATTTAGGAGAAAAAGATGAGCTTTTTAGCTAGAAAACAAAGAAGTGACAGCTCGGTGGAGAAGCACACTGTTGTACCATATTTTCACTCTGTGCAATTCATAGTCATCTGACGGTAGAAGATTATTTTCCAGGGTGATTTTTCTCATAGAGCAAGGAAGGAAAAGTAATGACTATCCGGTTCTACTTCTATCTTTACATTTGGGCAAGAAAAGAACAAAGAAAAGGCAAGATTATATTGAATATTGTGTTTTAAGACAATTACAAATATTTAATGGAAGATAACCTTGTCTCATATATTACTTTCTACATAAACAGGTCCAAATGTTTGCCATAAAAATTTTCCTACATACCATCACTAAAACCAATTTCTATCCATTATTTGGGAAAGTATAACAAATCAATATCAACCTGTTTATTCTATAATTGAAGTCGTACAATGTGTTATGTTTACCTGCTCTGATGATGTTGCAAAAACTAAGCAACAAAAAATGATGGAATTATTATTTCTTAAAAAAAGAAGACAGATATTATCCAATTTTAGAGGTCACATTTGGACATTTATAATAATTCCATTGCATAATATTTTCATTTTTTTTTTAAGCAGGACTTATTGAGAAGACAGAAAAGCTCCCAGAGTAGGAGGGGACCTGAGGGGGTTGCCCAGTATTTAAGTGTTTTAAGAGTAACAGTTGGCTGGGCTCAATGGCTCAGCCTGTAATCCCAACACTTTGGGTGGCTGAGATGAGTGGATTGCTTCAGCCTGCGGGTTTGAGACCAGTCTGGGCAACTTGGCAAGACCTTGTCTCTACAATAAATAAAAAATTAGCCAGGCATGATCGTGCACGCCTGTCGTTCCGGCTACTTGGAAGGCTGAGGTGGAAGGATTGCCGGAGCCCAGCAGGTCAATGCTGGGGTGGTCGTAAGTGTGTCACTGCACTCCAGCCTGGGTGACAGAGTGAGATTCCAACTCAAAAAAAAAAAAAAAGCTACTGAAGTCACTATAGAACAACAAACATAAAATATTACCAACATCTATTTGACAATAAAATCAGTAATCATTCAGCAATTAAAAGAAGTCAAGCCCTGAATCATACTACAATATGGATGAACTTGAACACATTACGGTAAGTGAAAGAAGCTGTACACAAAGGTTACGTATTGCATGAGATCATTTATACGAAATGTCCAAAGTAGGCAAATCCATAGAGACAGGAAGTAATTCTTGGTTTCAAGAGGACTGGGGAGTTAAGATAGGGAAATAGGAAGTGAAGGGTAGTGGGTATTTCTGGGGGGGGGGGGGGGTGACCAAAATATTCTGCAATTGATTGAGAAGACGGTTGCACAATTCTGAGAATATACTAAAAACCAATGAACTGTACATATTAAATGGGTGAACTGTATGGTATGTGAATTATATCACAATAATATCAACAATTATGTTAAAAAAAAGAGTCACCCTGTAATCACAGCACATTGGGAGGCCGAGGTGAGGGGGCTGCCTGAGCCCATGGGTTCAAGACCAGCCTGGGCCTCATTTCTACAATAAATCAAAAAATTAGCCGAGCTTGGTAGCACACACTTGTAGTTCCGGCTACTTGGAAGGCTGAGGTGAGAGGATCGCCTGAGCCCAGGGAGTGGATGCTGGGGTGGCCGTGAGTGTGCCATTGCACTCCAGCCTGGGCGATGGAGTGAGACTCCGACTCAAATAATAATAATAATAATAATAATTACCAACAGGGCCAAATGGCCACCTCTCCTTTAATCACTCTTCTTATCCTCAGGGCTTCTCATCCTTTGTGCTCCTTCCTCTGGCTCCTGTGATGTGCCAGGATCCCACTCACACCAGGCTTTTGCACATGCTGCTCCTGCTATTCCCACTGTTCACCGCCCTACCTCTGCTGTTACCTCTCACCCGCCACATGTTGCCCAGGCCCTGGTAAACTTTTGCCCTTGACCATCACATTGCAGCTTTTATGTGATCAGAGGAAGCCTTCCGTGACTCTCCCCAGAAAGCACTCACAATCACCAGATGCACCAACACATCTATTTAGGCTTTTATTTTGAAGGTGTTTCTACTTTTTCTTACCTTGTTCCTCCAACTGGATACACAGGACCTGGCACATGCTCAACAAATATTTGAAAAATGAATACATTACTTAGTCAAATTTTTAAATCAGGAAAGGCTTCTACATTCCCCTTCTCCCAATCTGCACTTTCTATCAAAGAAATATAGTTAGAACTTCTTCTAAAAACTTGCAAATAGACTGGGCACGGTGGCTTACACTTGTAATCCCAGAGTTTTGGGAGGTCAAGATGGATGGATTAACTGAGGCCAGGAGTTCAAGACCAGTCTAGGTAACATAGCAAGACCCCCTCTTTACTGTATCTACCAACAAGTAAATATAAATTTGCACATAAACTGTTTATTCTGAGGTATACTAATGAAACCATTGGTATTACCCAAGCACAAAACAGATTTTTTTTCCCAGTGATTTCTTCCAGAAGATAAATGTCCTCAAGGAAAATAACCAACAGAATTTCAAAGACAATTTGTGACTGAAGAAAGAAATGCTTTTTCTTTATATGAACAGCGTTTGTTTTGTTTTCTGTATTAGCCTTTCTTTTGTTTTGTTCCAGGCATAATCAGTCAGCAGCTGTCTCCACGGCCCAGCTGTGTGCAGAGGGAAAGCACAGCAGTTCAAATGCAGCCTCACAAAGGGCACAAAAACTGTGTTCAAATGCAATTACTTGACTCCTTAAAGTTTCAGTTTCCTCATCTGTGACATGAAAACAATACAAACTTCATGGTGTTGTTCTGAAAACTAAATGAAATACACCTGGAAAGCGCTTAGCATAAAGCCTGATCAACACATACATATGATGCTGACATGGCAATAAATTCATTCTACCTTATAAATAACTATAACCCAAGATTGTTGCTAGGAATTAATCCTACTCATAACCTTTGCCAAAATTCTCCAATATCATCATATAAGAGCATTTTCTATTATAAACAGCATTGTTTGTAATAGATTAAAAAAACAAATGAGGGACAATGAAAACATTCAGGAAGACAGGGTTGATTAATTAAATTATCATGTTGCCTATATGATGTGATAGAATGTGGCTGTTAAAAATATGAAGCAGGTTATTTAAAAACAGAGACAGTATAGCCTATTCTCAGCTCCCTCTGTCTTATCTAAGGTTTTTGGTTTTATCTTAAAGAGAAAGCAATGGCATTCTTTGTTTAGTCTTCAAAACTACTCAATAAAGATATTTGTATACAAAAATTAAGAGAAGGTACATGTTCTCAGTTGATAGCTGAAGATCTTTCAGATATATTACTAAGTGGAGAGAAAATAATAAAATCAAATGTGTATATGAAAGTACATAAAAATAAGCCCATGTAGTCTGTCACTGGTAGTTGGAAAAATTAGGGAATGTTTTGTGTTTTATTTATTTATTTATTTGAGTATGAGGGTCTTACTCTGTCACTCAGGCTGGAGTGCAGTGGCATAATCATGGCTTACCACCGCCTCAACCTTCTAGGTCAGGTGATCCTTCCGCCTCAGTCTCCCATGTAGCTGGGACTACAGGCACATGCCACCACACAGGTTGATTTTTTGATGTTTTTGTAGAAACAGGGTCTCACTATGTTGCCCAGGCTGGTTCCCAACTTCTAGGCTCAACCTACCTCAACCTTCCAAAGTGCTGGGATGGGTGAGAGCCACCACATCCAGCCTGAATCAAGGAATGTAAAACATTTGGACAAGTGGAGATGGAAAAACCTGAGAAGGGAATTACAGAGAGAGGGAGCCAGGTCTTGGAGGTGGAACAGATTACAGATATGCCCAGGGAGAGGCAAGAGATTGTAGCTGCCACAAGAAGAGTTTGAGAAAGTACATAAGTAGCAGGAGTTGAAATTTTTATTTTATCCTATTGTTTTAGAGACAGAGTCTCATTCTATTGCCCAGGCTGGAGTGCAGTGGTGTGATCATAGCTCACTGCAGCCTCAAACTTCTGGGCTCAAGTAATCCTCTTCTCTCAGCCTCCCTAGTGCTAGGACTACAGGCATGTGCCACCATGCCCAGCCCAGCAAGTTTTATATATATATATATGTTTTATTTATATATATATATTGGCTTATCTTGAACTCCTGGCCTCAAGCAAAAGATTTAAGACATGAGCTAGGACATCCATTGCATAGGGCTTTAAGTGCCAAATCTAGACATTAGACTTTATCTAGTAGGCCTTGGGAAGTTGAAGAAGATTAGTGAAGAAAGAAATAATATGAAGAGTGTCAAGGAAGGGCTTGCAACTAGGAGTAGAAGGAAAAAAGATGACGTCAAGCCAGCTGGATGCTACCATGGTTCCCCAGTTTTCCCGCTGAATTTTACAACTGCCATGTTGATACAGCTTTAGTCTACTCTCTGATATAATTAATGCGTTTGCCACTTCATAGGAAATAAGTCACATGAATGAAGTCAGTAATTCCTTTCCACAATTCCTGACAGATGTTCCACATTCCCAACTTACTGATCTTCACTCAATAATCAAATTCTTAGCAGATATTATATTTCAAAGAAACGTCATTTTGTCTGTTAAATAAAAGGAAGTTAGATAATCAAAACATTTCTCCAAGTAATGCATTTTAAATGAAAGACTTTTTTCAGCCTTTGGAAGAAAGAATATCAAAAGTTAAACTGAAACACTCAGGAAAAACTCAAATTAATATGTTAATTCTGTCAACATTCACGGTTCTGAGTCCAAGCCTAGAAGTAATACAGCGTGTAGTGATTTACTGCTCCCTAGCTATCATTGTAACTACAGTTTTTGGAATCACAAAATAAATGTCTGAAGTGACATTTTTTCCACTCTTTTAATGTGAAATATGCAAGTATTAGAATGTCTCTGTTTTGTTTTAAAGATCAGTTTATTATACCAGGAGCCATCAGTGATTTTCATTAAATATGTCAAATAAGATTGAGCTAGGGAAACAGGTGATGGATTAATATACAGTAATTTTGTCTTTACAGTGACAAATTTAATGTCTCTCTGGACATTATATATCTCCCTGACTGATAGATTTTTTTTTTTCTTATAAAAAAGACAATGAACCTTCTGAATTATAGGTAAATGAAATTACATGGTTAAAATTCAATGAAACTCTGGGAAAAATTATGCAGTGTCAACTGTAAAGATTTAAGTTTCCTATTTATTTGTTACACTTGAGAAATTGCCATCAGTTCTTTGGTTAAAAAAAAAAAAGGAAAAGTCTGTGTATGAATGCTAAAGTAGGTCCATAAAAAATGGAACTTGCCATGAGAGACAAAATTACACATATCACAGAGTTCCAGAAGCTAAAGAGTTTTAGATAGTTTGTTTCTCACAACCTGGCCTAGTGCTTGACACTTACTAGATGCACTGGAGAAATTTACCAAATGGAAGGACAGAAGGATGATGTAGAGATGGAGGAACAAGGGAGAAATGAATGAATACCATTCCACTCTACAGTCTTCATCCTCCATTAAAAATAATTCACCAATACACATATACACAAACATATAATATAAAGAGATGACATACATCTTTACAAAAATAAATATACAGTGTCTATGCTAAACTCATATGAGATTCATATATATCTGTATAGAATATCGGCCTACCTCTGTCTCTAAACACACACATACTAAAACATATTTATATAGTTATAACTGTTTATTTAAACAACACTGAGTTGAGTAACCTCTTTCAGGTCCCCTCCCGCTTTGGGAGCTTTTCTGTTTTCTTAATAAATCCTACTTTCAAAAAACAACAACAACAACAAAAACTCACTGAGTTGAAAATCCTTTTAAAGATATACAAATGCTAGTTGTGGGACATAATATGAGATAGTATAGGTATAAAACACTTTCAATTTTAACAGATATTATTAGATACTGGCATCCTTAATAATGTAGTACTATAGGCATTGTTGTGAAGTCAGGAAAACATGAGAATTTTCCACTGCCACAAGTAGGACCTTAACACTAATTTAAATGTTAACATGAACATCAAGAGAGATTATAATTCATTTTTTCTTTACAACAAATGCTATACAATTATTGCTAATGCAATAATTCAAGAAAAGATATAAAAGCCATACAAATAAGAAAGAAAAATATGATTGCATTCTTAGAAAAACATTTTCATTTTTGAAATGTCACTGAAATAAATAATATGTCAGGGTAATATAGGTAAATGTTTCTCAATAATTATATAAAAATAAAGTGACATATTATACATCAGAAATAACTAAAGAAAATGTAATGGATAAAATACTCCACTTATAATAATAAATACCCTGAAATATTTAGTAATGTCCTTAAAAGACATTAAATATGTAGACATGTAAAGACATTCTAATATGTAGAAACATTGTGAGAAAAATTAGAAAACAAATAAATGGTAAATAAAAAATTATATAAGCTAGAGGAAAGCATAAGGAATAAACTCCATAACCTAGGTGTGAAGAAAGGCTTTCTGTCTATAACTTAAAATTGGTTTGCAATAAAAGACTGATGAATTCGACTATATAAAAATAATACATAAGAAAGCTTTTTCATGGGGACAAAATACTAAAAGTAAAGTCAATACACAAATAAAAAATTAGGACATATTTGCAATAATACCTCTATTATGCAAAGAATATTTAATATTAAATATTTAATATTGAGGGGAAAATAAAACCCAAAAAAATCTTACAGAAAAGCAGGCAAAAGGCATTTTACAAAAAGAGTTTAGAGTGGCTCCTAGACATATGAATAATGTTGAATTTAACTTATATTAAGAGAAAAGTAAATTTCTTAACCATAACATCGGCCCAGTTCAAAAACTTGACAACATACCTTATGTGGAAGGCTATGGGAAAACAGGCACACACATAGATTGCTGGTGGAAATTCAAGGGCAAAACCCCAGTGGATAAAAAATGTACACATGATTAACAAACTCCTTATGCTTCATTGTTTGATTCGGCAATCATATATACCTAAACATATACCTTCAACAAACAGATATATGTCAAATGTCATTTATTTCCTTCCACATTATTCACAGTTGCAAAGTACTGGCAATTATCTTAAACGCCTACATATGGGTGATTGGTTGAATTAACTATGGTACACACATGAACGGGAAGCCCAGCAGCTACAAAAAAGAATAAGAAAGAGTTCTATGAACTGCATGGAGAGTGACTTTCAAGATACACTTAAGTAAACAGAGCACGGTACACGAGAGTAGATAAAATTGCTACTTTTGTGTTAGAAGCAGGAGGAAATCAGAAAACCTATGTGTAGCTGCTAAGCTTTGTGAAAAGAAAAGAAGAGTAAATCAGAAACCAACAATTGGTTATCATCTATAAATGAGTGGATAGGGACTACAGGTTTGAAAGGGTAGAATGACCCTTCAAAACTATACTTTTTTTGGCATCATGTTGACTTTTGGGATCTTGTTAATATCCTATATATGCAAAAAAATAAAATTAAATCAGCAAAAATCGGGATAAGACTAAAGGCAAACAGAAACAAATTGAACCAAACTGCCTTTTAAATTAATAACAAGTGGTTTCTGAACAAGTGCTTCCTAAAGGAAGCACCAACAAATCCAGGAAGCTTTTAAACACAGTACTTTATCTTCAATCAGTGGAACAAAAAAACTGAAATCAAATCTTTAACTTTTTTAAAGAAAGCTTGTTTTTTTATAGAGGTATGGTTCTAAAACTATTTCATGTGTACTGTAGAATTGAGCAAATGAGTTGATGTTGAAATCAGGGTTCTCACTAGGAAAGAAGGGAGATTAAAATAGTAAAATTTGAAAGAATTGTGTTTTCAGTTTTGTTTTAAAGGTCAGGTTATTGTACTAAAAGACATTAGTGATTTGTCAAGTAAGTAAGAAATTATTTGTTACTGCATTGGTTTTGGAATAAGACAGATCAATTGATGGATTGATCAGTCGATAGATAAATCCCTTTTCTGTCTGCTAAACTGGCTTAGAAGTAATATCAGCCTAGTAGTAATGAACCCCTAGAACCGGGTCTTGGTTGCTAAGTACTACTCCTCAGTAAATAAAATCAGGGCTTCTTGAAAAGAAAAAAAAAAAAAAAAAGAGCTTCCAGAGTTGGAACATGTTGTGCCAGAAAGTAAAGGAACAAGTGCTCAAAGGATGATGAAAACACATGAAAAGGACAGTAAAACCACCTTCAAGGGAATCCTTCAAGTCTGGAACAAACTTAGCAGGAAAATAACTAAGATCACTAAAGTATTTTACCCTATGGAATAAATAAGAATCAGTGGATTCATACTAAAAATAAATGGATACATTGATAAATATGGGGAAAGTGAGGGCTCTTCCTTACTTTAGAGCACCAACTGATAAATGCGGGAGGTGTGAATAGAAAATAGAATAGAGATAGCCGGGCTCGGTGGCTCAGCCTGTAATCCCGTGCTTTGGGAGGCTGAGGTGAGTGGATTGCCAGAGCCCGCGGGTTCGAGACCCGCCTGGGCAACTTGGTGAGACCTCATCTCTACAATAAATCAAAAAATAGCTGGGCGTGGTAGCGCGCGCCTGTAGTTCCAGCTACTTGGAAGGCTGAGGCGGAAGGATCGCAGGAGCCCAGCAGGTCGAGGCTGCGGTGGCCAGGAGCGGCCACTGCACTCCAGTCTGGGTGACAGAGTGAGACTCCAACTCAAAAAAAAAAAGAAAAAAAAGAAAATAGAATAGAGAATCCAGGTGTTACAACCAAAGTGAAGGTTGCTGCTGACAAGCATTCTCAAGGAAAATGGTCTCAAAGTATCTCCTCAAAGACTGCTTCTTAGCTGCACGGGGAAAAGTCCTACATACCAGTGGAGAAACTGTCCATCACCTTGACTAGTGCCTCAATTAGCAATTGCTATGAAGGGCAGATAGTCATCAAGTGCCTTCAGATGTGACACTCTGGAAAGAACGCAGCATTGCTTACAGGGTATACTGACTGGAAGCACACAATCTGAATCTTTCTTATAAGGAACCATCTTCAAACACAATGGGCAAAAAAAAAAAAAAAGTATAGAAAATAACTGGCCTGTATTATTCAAAAATGTCAATATCATAAAAGACAAAGAACGGGTAAGGGCTGTTCTAGACTAAAAGAAACCGAAGAGAAAGAACAAATAAAATGAGATCTTGTACAGGAAGGAAAAAAGCTATATGAGATATTATTGGCACAAAATTGAGCAAACTGGGAGAAAATTCAAATATGGACTGTAGATTTGAAAAAAAAATACATTAACAAATCAACTATGAAGTTACCTGAAGTTGATAAATTTATTATGATTATATAAGAGAATATCCTTGTTCTTAGGAAATAAACATTGAAATAGTAAAGGAAGTAATATATGCAAACTACTCTCAAATTAAAAAAAAAGAAATTTTTTTTTTTTGAGTCTCACTCTGACACTCAGGCTAGAGTGTAGTGGCACACTTGTGGCTCACTGCAGCCTTGACCTCCTGGGCTCAGGTGATCCTTCCACTTAAGTCCCCCGAGTAGCTGGGGCTATAGGTGCACACCACCACAATCGGCTAATTTTTTCAATTTTTGTAGACACAAGGTCTTACTTTGTTGCCTAGGCTCGTCTCTAACTCCTAGACGCAAGCAATCCTCCTACCTCAGCCTCCCAAAGCATTGGGATTACAGGCATAAACCCATGTGCCCAATGATTAAAAATAAATCTTAATATTACTTTCTCAAATAGAAAAATAAATAATGATATGAGGGGTCCTCCCAAAACCATAATTATCTTTTGGAGGGCAGGCCCCTTGTACTACCAGTTTCCCCTGCTGGGTAAGTGTTCTAGGAGCCCATAGGCATCAGTATGCCAGCTAGAGTTGTGAAAGATGATCTGTGGAAGACACGTCCAGAGTTGTGGCAAACGGGTGGCTGATTCTTCCACCATAACACCTGCCCACACCACGCTGAGTGTTTAACAGTTTTTGACCAAAACCAGAATGAGCCCCACCCCCCATTCATCTGATCTCACCCCAGCTAGAGTTTTTTTTTTATTTCCTTGGATGAGAAAAGTCATCAAAGAGAAACGCTTTGCCAGTGTGGAAGAGGCCAAACAAAAAATAATAGAAGCACTCAAAGGTTTCTGACGAAGCGTATTGTATCAAACAGTATTTTGAAGATGACTGAAGTGTAAACATGTAATAATAATAAATATATAATTTTTTATTTATAAATTCCAGGGGTTTTTGGGTCCCCCCTCCTACATGTGAATGATAATGCAAATATAGCAAACATTAAATAGAAGTGAATCTGGACAAAGGGGATGCAGGAGTTTTTGATACTATTCTTGCAATTTTTCAAAAGACTAGTACCAAAAACTGCTGTATACCCTTTGTCCAGATTCACTTTTATTTAACGCTTCCTACATTTGCATTATTATTAACATGTAGGCGGGGGGACCAAAAAAAAAAAAAAAAAAAAAAAAACCAGGAGTTTTTGGTACAATTCTTGCATTTTTTTTTTTTTTTAATTGGAGTCTCACTCTGTCGCCCAGACTGGAGTGCAGTGGCATGCTCCCGGCCACCGCAGCCTCGACCTGCTGGGCTCCGGCGATCCTTCCGTCTCAGCCTTCCAAGTAGCCAGAAGTACAGGCGGGCGCTATCACGCCCGGCTAATTTTTTGATTTATTGTAGAGATGAGGTCTCGAACCCGCTGGCTCAGGCAATCCACTCACCTCAGCCTTCCAAAGCACGGGGTTATAGGCTAAGCCACCGAGCACAGCCTTGCAATTTTTTTTGTAGGTTTAAAATCATTTCCGCTGGGCTCGGTGGCTCAGCCTGTAATCCCAGCACTTTGGAAGGCCGAGGCGAGTGGATTGCGTGAGCCCCCGGTTCGAGACCAACCCGGGCAACTTGGCGAGACCTCATCTCTACAATAAATCAAAACTTAGCCGGGCGAGCTAGCGCACGCCTGTAGTTCCAGCTACTTGGAAGGCTGAGACGGAAGGATCGCCAGAGCCCAGCAGGTCGAGGCTGTGGTGGCCAGGAGCGTGCCACTGCACTCCAGTCTGGGCGACAGAGTGAGACTCCAAATAAAAATTTAAAAAAAATTTGTTTTCAAAATAAGAGTTAATAAAAGAGGATTCTATATTTTATTGGAAGAAATAAACAGTAGGAAAAGACAAGGAAAAAAATTTTTTTTTGAGTTGGAGTCTCACTTCGTCGCCCAGGCTGGAGTGCAGTGGCATGCACGCTCAAGGTCACCCCAGCGTCGACCTGCTTGCTGGGCTCTGGTGGGCTCCGGCCATCCTTCTGCCTCAGCTTTCCGAATAGCCGGAACTACAGGCGTGCGCTGCCATGCCCAGTTAGTTTTTGATTTATTGTAGAGACGAGGTCTTGCCAAGTTACCTGGGCTGGTCTCAAACCCGCAGGCTCAGGCAATCCACTCACCTCGGCCTTCCAAGTAGCCGGGCGCTACCACGCCTGGCTAATTTTTGATTTATTGTAGAAACAAAGTCTCACCAAGTTGCCCAGGCTGGTCTTGGACCCTCAGGCTCAGGCAATTCACTCGCCTCACCTTCCCAAAGTGCTGGGATTACACAGGCTGAGCCACCAAGCCCGGCCTGCTATGTGAAACTTTAAAAAGTTTGCTGAACCCTAGTGGCTATCGTGGGAGATGTATATAG